>JAOBSW010000944.1:0-39156 GCA_026214975.1 Gentiana macrophylla | reverse complement strand
TTGAGAAACATGTCTAGAGCATCGATTTGTACTTTAAAGGGTAAATCCAAGTGAATCACAAAGTTATCAACAAAGGATATATAGTAGAGTATCCATTTACAGATTTGACCGAGATGGCCCCTACAAATCAGTATGGATAAGCTCCAGAGGCATGGTAGACAAGGTAATGTGATGACGTGTAAGGTATGGACTGCACTTGCCCATTTGACAAGCTTCACAGAAGGAAAAGTTTCATTGATATCAAAGGTTTGATTACAACTCTTTAGAACACTCTTTAGCACCTTAACTGAAGGATGCCCTAGCCTTCTATGCCAAAGTTCTAGAGACTTGGCAATACTAACTACAAAAACAGACTTATTGGACTGGACTGGAGACTGATGTGGATTGGAGAGAACTGGCACCTCTTGAACTTGATACAAACCATTTTTAAGTTGTCCTTCCAGCAGGGTAGTTCTGGATTCCTTGTCCTTCACACAACAAACTGTAATCAAGAAACTCAACATAAACATCATTATCGCAGAAGTAATTGAGATATACTCAAGACAGATTCTTAGCAATTTTAGGGACACATAGCACATTACTCAAAAACAGGGTTGTGTGGTACTAGAATACTAGCAAAGCCAAAGTGTGTGTTATTTGTAGCTTCACCATTACCAACAACCAAACCATCCGATCCATCATAGGAGTGCCTGTGCTCAAGTTATTCAAATCGATGTCACATGGTTGCTAGCTCCACCGCAAGGTACCAAGATGGATCAGCATCGCTTTCTTCGAGTGGCCGATAAGGCATACTTGCTTGGCTTGTGGAGTCAGCTGCAGAGGTGCTACAAAGTCTCAAGCTTCAAACCGATGCCAAAGACTCAAGAAGAATGTGGCCAACCTTCAAGCCAGATTTGGCAAAGTTGGTCTTGACCTTGACTCCCATTGGGCTGATTTGTCCTTCCATTAGATCGCCCACGGCCCCTCGCTACCTCTGTAAGATCCCCTCTTCCTCTATTACTTCCATGTGGTGATCCTCGTGTCTCTAGACTGATTTCTACTAGCATTCGATCGTGGTGAACGCAAAGATTTGCACTGGATTTGCAAGGTTGACTCGCCGGAGTGTTATAGCGCAAAATTAGTCGCTCATGAGTAAGAAGTTGAGCTTGTACCTCATCCAGTGATAGCTGAGGTGACTCGAGGTGATATTCACAACCACGCATTCATATTCGCAGGAGGCCACCCAAAGTTGCAAGAACAAGCTCAAAGTTAGGAATGGAAGACTCGCTGCCGCCAAATTGTCGTAATAACACTTCATCAAAGACAAGATAGTCGGCCATACTTTGTGCCTTTCTCCGATTTGGTCGCATGCGCTTTTATACTCAAGAATCTGGCCTGGCTTGGCTATTGAACAAGGTTTCCAATGTTCGCCAAACTTCAAGAAATTGTTGTGCAACCTATAATCTCTTGCAGGCTGTTCGGTCATGGATCCAATAAGCCATCCAAGTAAGAGTTGGTCGGTGGTGTGCCATGCTTCAAACGCTGGTTGATTTCAAGACCGGTGGTGCCTTGACTATCCTGTGGCGGCGGTGGTGTTGTTTCAAACAGTGACCATCAAGCTTGTGACCACGAATCACCGGAAGGATTGAATACTTCCACGGTAGATAGTTTCGCTGATCAAGTTTGACACCTGCGCAGACTAATTCGGCCCCCGCCAAAGGGTGTAATCACTGTGTGGAGATGAAGGCAAAGGAGAAGGATGAACGCCGGCAGCTTGAGTTAGTGGGGAATGGTGAGTGGGCCGGTAGAGAACCAAACAAGGAAATGGTACTAGGATCACCAAGAATGAGGTGCAGCTCTTGCTCAGCAGTGAATGTAGGTGTAGGAATCGGAAGAGAAAGATCAAGAAGGGTGATTGGCCTGACAATGGCCATTTCATGGAGGTGGATCTCCGGTGGACATTTCCACCAGTTGTTGCTCTGATACCAACTTAGAAAAAGAAGATAAGATTAATCTTGTTTCATTACCTCAAATGTTCCAGAATTACATCATTATATCATCCCTTAATTCCTAACAGAATAACAAACTCATTCTTATCTAGATACTTGGGCTTATGGGCTTATCTATCTTATTACAAACTAGATCATAATAACTAGGCCCAAATATACCACACAAGTCCAACCATATTTCATCTAAGACTAGGCTTATACTTCAACACACATCAATAATCAAAATATTGAAATAGCACACAAACAAAACAAACAAGTGTAAAATCTTAATGTTATTTGTTGTAAAGTGAAATATGTGTGTTCTAGAGGCTTTGACTTCGCACAGTGCCTCACGGGAGCATTGAAACACTTCTCATTTAGCCTTACGTGATGTGGACTTGAGGATCAATGCCTTACTTGTTACATGACAAAGTTAAGAGTTTGGTTTCTAGTGGATTCGATTCAGCACCTTGTGGAGACCCTCTTCGGGGAGATACTCTGAATCATTGGAAACCTTATTCCTTAGCCTTGTGGATATTGGATTAGACTCTAATATTTCTGTGCAATGTGCTAAGTAGTGTAATGTAGAGTTGGTTAAAGTCTAGTTGTCCTTAATAAGCCTTTTATGTGCAATGAACTTAAGTGGTTAGATTAAACGTTTAAATATGTACTTGATGAGTCTAAAAGCTAAAACATGTTAATCCTTATTCCTTGGTGATGCACGTTTACTTTTCGCAGCATGGAATCATTACACCTCCACACTTTTAGATACTTGCGACGGACTCATGTAATATTCCACACTTTTAGATACTTGTGTCATATGAGGTGATGAATGTGTCATGGTGCAAAGGTTCACCATGCAAAGTGTCCTTGGATTAATGTGTAACAAATGTCTTATTTGGTTGTGTCTACTAGTGAGACTAGTAGAGTGATATGAGCGAGTGAAACATATGTGTTATTATATTTGTTTGACCTTCCTCATATATTATTAATATCATTATTAATATTCCTTGTGATATAACATGATTAGATTCAAAGCTTTCTACCCTTTATTATGTACGCTTCTACTTACCTCCTTGTTGTGTTGTTCCCACCCCGAGTAGGTGGCTTTGTTATAGGTTGAATTCGAGATCGCTTAAGAGTGATTCCCGAAGTCGCAGTTGTGGAAGTTTACCCCCATCCTATTTTGTTGTATTAATGGTATAGAATCTTCCATTTTCCTTTGTAATAGTTTGAGCTAGTTGTACCTTTGGATTTTAAAGAATGGTTTGTAATAATAGTTGAATGGATATTCAATCTTGTGTAATCTTTCTTGAGATGTTGTTTAGTCGCAGCCTGTGTTACTTGTCGATCGTTGCAGTAATCTTTTATGTTTTTCCCGAGTCTGGGTTTTTGTTTTCCGCTTGTTCTCTGGTGTTGATGATGTTAGGTTTACGTATATAATTGATTTATTTTAATTATATACGTGCCGGGCGTCCTTTTCTGGTTAAGAACTCGGTATCCGGATTAGGGTCATCACACTATGGACCTTCGTCGCTCGTCTGTGGCTAGGGTTCTTGTAGAGGTAGACTTATTAAAACCAAGATGTCAACCTATATGGATAGGTGAAAGATGTACACGATGGGTTCTGGTAGCATACTAATGCTGAATTCTGGCCAGAGTCCTGTGGGTATTGCAAACGAAATGGCCATAATAAGTATACTTGCACTAAAAGACATCCATCAAAGCGTGATAGGAAAGAAGCTCAAAAGACTCAACAAGTCTATAGGCCGTAGAACACATCGGTGCAGTAGGCCGAAACAGATTTACCAAATCAAACTGAAGCCATTAGGAGCAAAGAAGTGTGAAACGAGGCAACAAAATCATAGCACGCCTATAAGTTGTGACCTCAGACAGCAAAATTGGTCAACTCGGCTGATATCCAAGGTCGGGAAATTAACCAGGGATGAGTTTGTTGAATAATTAGCCTGAAAGTGACGCTAATAATTCAACTACTAAAAATTACGAGGTTGGCATTCAGGTTAATCACCTTTGATTGATGATACTACCGATGACTTTGTTCTCGATTTAGGATTTGCGTGACTATCAATGAATGGTAGAAAATTAGAGCGGAGGATTCTCGTTATAGATGTAGGCGGTGATTCTCAATGGATTATGGCAACTCCGACAATGAATGATAATATGGAATGTGATCGATATGAATTGCATATGAAATCGATAGATGATATCAAACTAGATCAGGTAAGGTAAGTACATAACCCATTTTTGTGTGTCTAATAATGCATAAGAGGTCATGATGATGAAGATGAGGACATTGATGGTATGTCTAGGGGCTAAGAGGATGATTACATGGATATTCCACATAGAACAAAAGATGAATCAAAACTTGTAAAGGTCACATATAGGCAATCTACACTATAGATAAATGCAAGAGATGTTGAGACAAACCTTACCGTTTATGTTCAAGGCGATAAAAAAGAAGCAAAGGATTCAAGTAGGTGTTAGAAAATTAAATTGTTTATTATGTTAATTAAGTTTTTTTAATTACCTAAGGATATGTTAGCCAAGTTACTTTCAATTTTCAAAGATACTTTCTATTATTAGAGTAGTTGTGATGGCTTATAGCCATGATCCCATGATTCCTTGTTTATAGGAAGATTGTGAGTAGTTATTTTAAATTACGGCCATGGTCTCATGTTTCCTATTTAATAGTAAGTTGACTAGTGGGTAGTTTATTACATCTTGTATATATATGTTTGATCTATCAATCAAATTCTTAAGTTTTCCCAAAACTATCTCTTCCATAAAAGTTATCAAGTGGTATCGAGCCGTGTTCTCAACAAAAGAGCTTGGAGAAAGATCCATGGTCAAAACAAATTTTGTTCAAAGCTTCCATCCCAAGGTTTGATGGACATCATTATGATCACCTGAGCATGTTGATGGAGAACTTCATACGTTCTAATGAGTACTGGACCATCATTGAGCAAGGAGTGGTTGAAATCCACCCCCAACTGAGGCTCAGAGAGCAGATTTTGAGAGCAAAAAACTCAAAGATCTAAAAGCCAAGAACTATTTGTTTCAAGCAATAGATAGAGCCATCTTGGAGACCATTCTCAGCAAGGAGTCATCAAAGGATATCTAGGATTCAATGAAGAGGAAGTACCAAGGAAATGCCAGAGTGAAGAGATCACAGCTACATGCCTTAAGAAGAGACTTTGAAACCCTACAAATGAAGGAGGGTGAATCTGTCTCAACTTATTGTGCCAGAACTATGGAAATCTGCAATAAAATGAGATTTCTTGGTGAGAAAATGGAGGATGTAGCAGTTGTGGAGAAGATTTTGAGGTCACTAACCTCAAGATTTGATAATGTGGTGTGTTCCATTGAGGAATCCAAAGACGTTAATGCATTGTCTCTTGATGAATTGCAAAGCTCTTTGAAAGTTCATGAACAGAAGATGAAGAGAGGATTAGCAGCATCCAATGAAGAGTAGGCCTTGAAGATCAATGCCTCTAATAGCAATTATAGGGGCAGGGGTAGAGGCAGAGGAAGAGGTAGAGGGAGAACAACCAGAGATTCTGACAGCAGGGACAACTCTCAGTCATCCAAGAATAAAGAAGGTAGAGGTACTGCAAACAAAAAGAATGTTGAATACTTTAGGTGTCACAAATTTGGACACTACCGGTCAGAATGCTACACCAAGTTGCCAGCAGACAAGAAGAAAGGGACTCAACAGAGTCACTTTGGTCGACAAAGAAGAGGATTTAGACCTCACGATGACTACTCAAAGATGAGCAGCACTTCAAAGACCCCAAGTACGGTATGTTGATACAGATGCACTAATCACATGTGTGGTAATAAGGCATCATTCACCCATTTGGATGAATCTTATCATTCAAAGGTGAAGTTTGGAGATAACTCTCGCCGTTGTTAAGGAAAAGGCAATATATGTATCATATCCAAAAATGGGACATCTGAAACCATCTCTAGTGTTTTATATGTTCCTGATCTGAAGTGCAATCTGTTAAGTGTTGGACAATTGCAAGAAAAGAGATATGAGGTTATTCTGAAGAATAAGGAGTGAGAAATCAAGGGAATCATTGCAAAAGTTCCCATGAATGCCAACAGTTATTTCTGTTGGAAATTAAGGAGCCACAAGCATGTCTTATGGCATAATTGAAAGATGCATCTTGGTTATGGCATTACAGGTATGGACATCTCAATTTTGGTGGTTTGAAAACTCTTCAGCAGAAATAAATGGTTATAGGACTCCCACAGATTCAGACTCCTCAGCAGATATGTAAAGAATGCACTAAAGGATAGCAACACAGACATCCTTTCCCAAAAGACAAGTCTTGGAGGGCAAAACAAGTGTTGGAACTCATCCATTCTGACTTGTGTGGCCCAATCAACCCATCATCCAATGGAGGTAAGAGGTATTTCATCACATTTACTGATGGTTTTTCCAAAAAAAAACTTGGGTTGAATTTTTGCAAGAAAAATATGAGGCATTGAATGCATTCAAGAGCTTCAAACTGTTAAGAGAAAAGGAGACATGTTAGTATAACAAGAGTCTGAGAACAGACAAAAGAGGAGAATTTTGCTCAGCAGAGTTTGAAGATTTCTGTACTAGTAATGGAATCAGAAGGGAATTGACAGCGGCCTATACACCCCAGCAGAATGGTGTATCTGAGAGGAAGAATAGGACAATTCTGGATATGGTAAGAAGCATGTTGGCCAATGGAAATGTGCCTAAAAGATTCTGGCCAGAGGCAGTAAGTTGGAGTGTGCATATTTTGAACAGATGTCCAACATTCTCTGTTCAGAACATGACACCAGAAGAAGCATGGAGCTCAATCAAACCATTTGTAAGTCACCTTAAAATTTTTGAATGCATTGCTTATGCTTATATTCCAGATGCAAACAAGAAGAAACTTAGTGATAAAAGGGAGCAATGTGTGTTCTTGGGGATCAGTGAAAAGTCCAAGGCATACAAGTAGTTTAATCCTATAACCAAAAGGATAGTAATCAGCATAGATGTGGTGTTTGATGAACTAAACACTTGGAATTGGGAAGCAAACAATGCTCAGTCCATCCAATTCAGAATTTGATAGATAAAGATCAGACTGAGGGTCAGCAGACTCAGGATCAGCAGATTAATGACCACAGAGTCGTCGGCCCACTGACTTATGACCAAATAGACTCAAGACTCTGCTGAGGGTTCATCAGACCCAAATCATGAAACAACAGCTGAGGGTTCAGCAGCCAGACCTCAAAGAACTAGAAAAAGGCCAGGCTGGATGATAGATTTTGAGGTAAAAGGTTTACCACAAACAAGAGTCTACCTATTATGCTCTATTTGCAAGTGATGACCCAATCACTTATAGGCGCGGCAAAGAAAAGACAAAGAAATGAGGCATGCTAAGGATGAAGAAATCATGGCCATTGAAAGGAATAAGACTTGAGTCTTACAGATCTACCAAAAGGACACAAGACTATTGGTGTCAAGTGGATCTATAAGACAAAATTGAATGAAGATGGCAAAGTCGCAAAGTATAAGGCTAGAGTAGTAGCCAAAGGTTACAAGCAAAAGTATGGGATTGATTACAATGAAGTGTTGGACCCAGAGCAAGAATGGAAACTATCGGACTTGTGGTATCTTTGGCAAAGACAAAACAATGGAAAGTACATCAAATGGATGTAAAATCAAGATTCTTGAATGGTCAATGGGAAGAAGAGGTATATGTGGATCAACCACAAGGCTATGTGAAACATGGAGAAGAGAACAAAGTATATAGGCTTAACAAAGCCTTATATGTGTTGGACTTATTTCTTAGTTTTGATGATGAGTGCCATACTAGTCATATAAGGCAAAGGCAAAAAGATGTCTAGATCAAATGTATAGGCTTATTAGAGTTTGATTCATAAATAGGTTTGATCAAACAAGATCAGAATGGTCACCGACTTGTGTCACAGACCGGTCTCAGTCCAAGAGGGTAGATAGGTCGTTAGACTAGTCTCAACTCGCCAAGACCAAGGCCGAGGGTTCAAACTCAAGAAATGAAGGCTAAGGGATCAAACTTAGTATTTAAAGTCAAGGATATGGAATCGAATTTAGGCAAGTCTCAGTGATGACCTAGATCGATTACATATACCTTGTGTGAAGGTCTAAGTTCCATAAGTTGGATGATGTTTGGAACTTGGTTATAATCAAAGATGTAATCTAACTTCACAAGTAAAAGTTAGATAAAAGAAATCACCAGATCAGCATTTTATACACAAAGAACATGTCGTTTCAAATAGATCGATTGATACTTCAAAGCAGATCGATGAACTCGCCAAGTATACCTCGATTAATTCAAGATAATATTGGAAGATAACATGGATAAGATTAAATTAACTACCTCTCGATTTGATCAAACAAATCGCTGGTTAGATTAAAAGAACGCTGATGATTCAGACTTTATCCAATGGACACAAGTCAGTGGTGGGATGATCAGATCACAAAAAGAATTTCGACAAAGGTCACCCTATGAATAAATGATGAATGCAAATCGATGGGACAAAAACAAGGAACGGTTACATTTGAATTTCAAATACAAGTCACATGCATTCTAGCCTATAAATAAAGACTTTAACTCGTAAAAATATGATGAAAAATTGAGATAAACTTTAAGTGATAACGCCGAAATAAAACACACCTCGACTTGCCGAGCATAAAGTCACGATCTAGTGAATTTCTTCAAGTGCATTCTCAGATTCAAGCTACATCAAGATTAAACACTCAAGACCGCAAGTCGCCGATTACATCATCCTAATCAAGTCGCCGCAATTGAATCATTTATTTGATTCAATCTTTATTTTATAAAGAACTCGCCAAGACAAGTGAAGCATCTCGTTGGGTGTGAAAGATCATGTTGTTTGTGGTGGAGTGGTGAAGAGGCAATCCTACCCTTCAAGGACCAAAGGAAGACTAAGGAGCAAAGAATCCTACATGTTCCCGGCCAGCTTTGTGAAGCCATAGTTATTGGTGAAGGACAAACAAATTTAGAATCTTTGTAATAAATACCTCAAAGATCTCTAGTGAATTTCCTCCAACATCACAGAGAAGAGTGGATCGACATGATTACATCACCTGAACCACTATTAAAATCGCCTACTTACTTTCAAAGATTTACTTTCTGCACTTAGTTTATTTCACTCATCAACCTCATCGAATCTAGCAACCAAATCACACACTTGCACTAATCGAGTATCTAATACTTAGTATCATATTTAACAACAAGTAATAAGGCTTAATTTTGATATAATTCACGCATAAATTCAAAGAATCAAATCACAAGACTATCATTTATCAAGAAAAGTTATCAAGTCTCAAAGAGACATCAAGTATCGCAGATCAAGTTGCAATTTGTTAACTCCAAAAGTTTTAAGTGTTAAGTTTATTCACCCCCCCCCCCCCCCTCTAAACTTAACCAAAGCCTTTTTAAGGGACCAACAATATGGACTCAAGCAAGTCCCAAGGGCTTGGTACAGCTGTACTGATTCTTATTTTGTGAAGGAAGGTTTCACAAGGTGTCCATACGAACCTACCTTGTATGTGAAAGTTAACAACAATGGAAGGCTACTGATTACTTGTTTATATGTGGATGATCTTATCTTCACCAGCAGTGAACTCAGCATGAAAACAGAGTTCAAGGAGGCAATGAAGAACAAATTTAGCATGACAGAGCATGGGCTAATGCAATATTTTTTAAGGCATTAAGGTTCAGCAGACTGAGTCAGGCATACTAATTTCTCAAAAGAAGTATGTATCTGAAATTCTCAACAGGTTTGGGATGAAGGATAGCAATCCCGCACTTACACCATATGAAACTGGTGTGAAACTTAGCAAAGAAGGAACAAGTAGTAAGGTGAATCCCACCTTATACAAGCATATGATAGGGTGTCTTTTATATTGACAGCAACAAGACCTGACATTATGTATGCTGTAAGTGTAGCAAGCAGATACATGGATTCACCATCAGCAGACCACTTAAACTATGTGAAGAGGATTCTAAGATACTTGAATGGAACCATCAACCTTGGCATCAAGTATGGTTCAGCAGAGAAGGCTCAGCTGACTGGATACTTTGACGGTGATTATGCAGGAGACATTGATGACATGAAGAGTACTTCTGGTTTTGTGTTTATGATGGAAGAAGTGCTATCAGTTGGTCCTCAAAGAAACAACCAATAGTCACTTTGTCCACAATCAAGCAGTAGTTTGTTGCAAAGAGCACACTATTCATGTCACCGATATGGTTAAGAGGATGTCGGAAGTTCTGTGTCATGTTCAAAGCAGATCGGGAATATTATGTACTCGTGATAACAGCTCAACTATCAAGCTATCCAATAATCCAAAGATTAAACAACACGAGCAAGCACATAGATGTGAAGTATCATTTCCTCGAGAGACCATGTGCGTATGGATCATTGAGTTGCACCATTGTACGAGTGAAGATCAAATAGTCGATATAATGACTAAAGGACTCAAGAGGATCAATTTCTAAAGCTCGAGAGGCAAGTTGGGCATGTGTGAAGTAATCAACCGCCAAATCAGATTAAGGAAGGAATGTTAGAAAATTAAATTGTTTATTATGTTAATTAAGTTGTTTTAATTACCTAAGGTTATGTTAGCCAAGTTACTTTCGATTTTCAGCATACTTTCCATTATTAGAGTAGTTGTGATGGCTTATAGCCATGATCCCATGATTCCTTGTTTATAGGAAGATTGTGAGTAGTTATTTAAGATTAAGGCCATGATCCCATGTTTCCTATTTTATAGGAAGTTTTAACTAGCTGGTAGCTTTATTACCACTCAGATATATATATGTTTCTTATCAACGAAATTTTAAATTTTCCCAAAACCATCTCTTCCATAAAAGTTTATCAAATGGGAGTAAAAAAACAACATATTTGAGAGCTTAATTTAGGGACCCTTGATAGGAAGAATTTTTTTCCCAATTGGCTCAACACATAACAACCATACTCTTTCCTATCAATAGATTTTTTTCTTTGTGTTTTAGTGCTAAAATGTTTTAATGAGACATAGTTAAGTGTTGAGGTTTCGTGAATATTATCAAGGCGTGTTGAATCATCTTTTATATACTTTCTTTCTAGCCTTTTTTAATAAAAATAAAATTTTTTCTAAAAAAATTACTTATTTATTCACATGCCTGTAGATGCAGACATCCACATGCCTTGAAGTATTTGATTTGTTATTTGATATCCATTTGTCCACAACCATTTAATGTACCAATATTAAATGATAAATGTCTTTTTACACAACAATTTTTTTTTTATATCACACATACTTTTATTTTCAATTTAACTATTATCCTTTGATTTCTTTTGTTTCCCACATTCATTTATATTTGTAACACAAAGTTAGGCAAAATGATATAACTTTTGCTGTCCTAACTCTATTCAGAAAGTATCAAACGTATTTTATAGCCAGAATTCGATCCGGAAAACATCCGCCAAATAACTCAAATTAGATCGGAATAATCATATTTTGTCAAACCTGTTATTCAGTCACAACTAGTGTTGGTTGTGACACTATGAAATGGCTGTAGCATTGCAAATAATAATATAAAACCGATAAAAACAGATACTACACACTTTGATCATCTTAGCCAAAAAGAAAGGCCGATACACATAACATAACATTACATACAACATCTACCTGCAGAAAGAAGGCAGTTTGAAGGAGAAAGAGGAAGGTAAATGACCAGTCCTTCTTATATAATCTGCCCTTTCTGATGTTTCCACTGCCTTTTCATTCAATTTGGCCTCTGCATTCGCCCGTTTTTCCTCTGCTTTTCTCCTTGTTGCTGCTACTTTGTTGCTGAATTTCTCTTGTGATCTCGACTTCAACCGTTCCGCCTTCACCTAATCATGTACCAAAAATTCATATCAATCTAACTAGTGCATTGAAACTAGTATATTCTCTTATAAAATACGGAATACCGAAGCCAGAGTCTGTATGTATACTTTGATTTTTTCGATTTCTACTCGAATCTGCGAAAGCGTGCGTGTATATTATTATTATTACAGTGTGATATATCATGCATAAATTATACTCTAATAATAATTACCTCCATTCTTCTCATCTCCATCTCAGCTTTTCGTTTCTCATGATTTTCCCAAGCTTGTATTTTTACCTCTTCACGCTTGTACCTGCAATTAATAATAATCAATAATTAATAACATGTTATCAAATCAAACAACAATTATTTAGTTGTTTAGAATATACTAATTACTAACCTAGCCATGTACTTAGCACATTCAGCTTCATCCCAAGCCGTTGCTCGGATTTCCATAGGATTTTGTTTCTTTGATGATGTTTGGTAAGAATTAATCTGATTTTGCTGGTTATCAGTAAATACACTGTTAACTTCTACTCTGTTCTCAGCTGATGATAATATGTTTTCGATAGGAATCGATCCGTTTTGATATCTTATAGGAGTTGAACAACCTGAAGATAATGGGCTTCTTGTTACTGGTGTTGTTGCTTTCAATGGTGTGGCTGCCCTTGATGGTTCTTGGCTAACAGCTGAGTCATTTCAGTACCCATATCTCTCACACTAACTGATCTAACACCTGAAACTGAAGGCCCTTTTGATGGTTTGTTGATTCTCCACATAGATTCATCACAATCTACTTTCTTGGATTCCATTTCATATTGTTCACCATCATCATCCCATTCTTCTTCTGTTTTTGGTACTGGAGCTATTAGTCTCCTATCATCGGCATTCGAGTTTCGCGGTGCAGACTGTGATGAGGATGTTTGCTTCTTTTCTCCTCCTCCTCCTCCTCCTCCACCTCTTGATAGATTCACTAGCCATTTTTGTGCATCATCCCATTTGGATGGGGTTGGTTTTCCTAAACCGGTTTGTCTCGAAAAAGATCGGTTCTTTGAGGAGCTACCTTTGTGGAAATCAAAACTTGTACTACTATTGCTGCTACCATTACCAGAGTGTTCTTGTGATTCTGATCCAAAATCTAGGCACCCTTTATCCTCTATTCCTTTCATTTAACTAAGCTACTAAAAGATCTGGTACTAAAACTAACAGCCCACAATATGATTTCTTGTTATTACAATTTAGAAACAAACTAATGTTTTCAGAATGCAGAATAGAAAAAAGCAAGCCCCTTTTGTTACCAGATCTTGGATTGAGAAGAGAATCCAC
The DNA here is from genome assembly GCA_026214975.1 of Gentiana macrophylla. NCBI lineage: Eukaryota > Viridiplantae > Streptophyta > Magnoliopsida > Gentianales > Gentianaceae > Gentiana > Gentiana macrophylla. The sequence continues at coordinate 25,955 of JAOBSW010000944.1, read as the reverse complement.
ACTTAATATTGTTGAATAGTGAAAATCTTTGGAGAAAGAAAATCCTCAAGAAAATGATAGTGAAACATCATAAAGATAGGACTAGAGTAAAACCTGAAAAGGAAAAACTCAAGTTTCTGTCAGTTTACTTAAAATGGAAATAATAAAAAAAACAGAAGAAATGTGCAGACTGAAAGAGAAGAAAAGCTTGATGATGACCATGGATTTCTTTCACAGCCAAAATGGTTGCATACTGCATGGTTATCTGCAACACAGCATATGGGGAGCAGTATAGAAAAAGGTGCCGAGGATTAAACTAGTATTCTTTTTCTTTCTTTCTTTTTGGCTTTGAAATCTGTGTACCTTATTTATTTATTTATTTTTATTCTTGGATACCCAATTGTAATTGTGGGGATAAATTAACTCATCTTTACAGCTTCACTCAATACGGAATCTAACGAAAAGTTACAGTGATGCCTCCTCCCCTCCTGCATTATTAAATGCATTTATACTTGCTCTCTTATTGCAAGATTTGCAGATATACACCTTCTTAATTCAGGGATCTTTAAATGTAAAAGTTAAGTAAAAAGATGGGCTTTAGAATCCCTTTAAACTCTATAACTCTGGCGAGTCTTGATGGTCACGCCACACGCATGTGGAGCGATTATACGATCGAATCCTGACTATACTGCTTGCTTTCGTAACTAAACCGCGCACAAGATTGCTCATATAATCGGTCCACGTTTCTGAGTGACCATGTAGGGGTCCCCACAAGATTCAAGCTAGGCACTAGGCAGTGCCAGAGTGGAAGGTTAAAAGTCTGCTTTGTTAAATGAAGCCATAGGAGTACTTTGATTGCTTACGAAACTACTCACATGGCCAGATCATATTTAAGAACCGTTGGTGTGTCCTTATATGCATCTACTATATACTACTGTACCATGGGTAGGTGGGTATAAATTGGATGGCTGATTGTTCATTTTACTATTCAATTTATTTGTACTTACTTTCAGACTGAGCCATGCTTTCACCATTATTATTAGCATCAACAAACCCCCCTCTCCCCCACCACATGTGGCATGGGCATTACATTTCATGTCTTAAAAGTGGGGTTTTCATTGTATTAGGATGGAGTGAACATAAAAGAGTAACGGGGATAACAAATGACATGCACATGACGACGATATCGGATTTCACCGCCTTACGCCTTGAGTGCAACATGATACCCCAAATAATGGCAAGAATAGACCTAATAGCTAACCGTAAGGGCCAGGAGTCCCATCATAGGCTAAGGGCCGAAATGAGCCCTCAAAAAGGAAAGCTGTCCAGGTCGTCCCCCGATCCACCTCACCAGTTATCTCTAGATCAAAGGACCCAGATTTTATACCCGACGAATTTTGTTTCGTCAATTAGCGCTAGAAGGAGGGCCTTCTACGGGTAATTGTTTGTTGAGGATTGAAATCAATCATCATGCCACCAAAACCCAACACACGAGCCCAGAAGGCTGCCGCAGTAGCAGATGCAGTGAACGCCCCAAACAATCAAAACGACCATGATGACGAGGATGTTGATACAGAAAGCCAGACGGAGCAATCAGAGGAAAAATCCCTAAATCCAGAACAACAAGCTGTTAAGGAGCAATTGGCGGTCATGGATCCCGCCATTGAGACGGGCCATCCTCCGCATAAAGATAATCGTAAGAGGATGATACAGAGGAGGAAACTGGAGAAAAAACTCCTAATCAAGTCAAACAGACAAAGAGGCTTCGCCTCAAATAAGTGGAAAGAAACCGTTGAATGCTCGGGTGAGTGGAAGCGCCCGCCGCAGAGATCAATGCCATGACGGGCAAGAAAATGGATGACTTTACTTCGCTTCACCTTTCATAAGGCGATAGATAAGTATGATCGACCGCAGTTTCAAGGTGCCCAAGTCGACTCTCTATGATGGATCTAAGGATCCATCATATCATTTGTTCTAATATATCACTTAGATGAGTCTGCTCAATGCTTCGCATTTAGAGATGAAGTGCAAAGCGCTTCCCACGTTCTTGACGGGCAGGGCCCGTGAGTGGTTTCAAAACTCCCACCAAGGTCGGGCTTCCCATTTCAAGACCTGGCCGAGGATGTTCCTTAAGGCCTTTGTTACGGCTAGACCTTTCAGAGAAATGCGACCCATCTTCATACAATCAAACAAAAGAAAGAGGAATCATTCTCCAAAGATTAAAAAGATTCAATGAGGAGGTGGTGCAAGTTCAGGGCATAGACTTTTCGCTGTTGATTACTTCGTTTGTGGCCGGGATCCGAGAAGGGCAAATATACGCTGGTTCGAGCAAAGAGACTCCTAGACTATGTAGGAATGCATGGACGCCATGTATAAGTACTACCAGGAGAAGAGGCAAATAGATCAAAACAAGAATCGAGAGAAGTGAGAGTCTAAAAGAGAAAAGGCGGAAGAGAAGCCTGACAGGAAGAGGAAACCGGTCTGGGACCGAGCTGCTGCATCAACTGCAGATCGGTCAGGGAAGAAAGGCATTCTTCAAGAAATGGATTTTATCCATTTGAACAGACTCGTGTGCAAGTCTTGCCATCATGGAGAGGAAAGGTTTGGAAAAACTCCCCATCCGATGAGGGGACCACCGTAGTGAAGAGATCGAGCAAGTTCTCGCGCCTACCACAAAGATGTGGGTCACGATTCGAGGAGTGCAACTATCTCGACAGAGATATTGACGCTGCTATTAAGGATGGAAATCTGGATGAGGTCGTAGACCGATCTCAGGACTATGAGCCCCGAGGCCGAAGAGAGTTCAGGAGGAGAACGTATAGGCAAGACCGGGGTCGACATGACGAGCCTCATAGAAGAAGGGAAAGGACACCAGACGCAATCGGAAAATAGATAATCACCCGATCAACACCATTGTAGCGGCGGCACGCCGGCCTTGAGGGCTTAATGATATGTCGGGAAATCGGTGATCTACAATCCAAATGACCCTCTTCCCATGCTAACTAACAACGAGGGCTTAGTCATTGAAGCTGTGGTCCACAAAAATCTTGTGAAGCGCATATGCGTGGACACCGGAAGTGCTGTTAATGTCATGTACTACTCCTCCTTCCAGTCGAAGAACTTAAAGGATTCCAAACTCACTCTTGTGTCGGCACCTCTTTTTGGTTTTGCAGGGCCTCCAGTTCATCCTCTAGGAATGATCAAGTTAGCAACAACATTTGGAAGGGAGCCGAGGTGCAAAATGCTAATGATAAACTATGTGGCGGTAAAGGCTCCCCCAGCATACAACATCATTATGGGAAGGCCAGCACTGATCGAGCTTTGAGCCGTCATCTCACCTGCCCATATCAGCTTAAAGTTCTCTGCTGCGGATTGATCGGTAGAGATAAAAGGAGATGTTGAACGGCTAGAAGCTGCTACACAGCAATGATCAACAGGAAAAAGAGTCGAGCTGACACAACATGAGGCGAGCTACATGCATTACTAGTTGCTACTTTATATTTCTGTCTTAAATACATTGTTATTTCATTTTATTGTTTTTGGATGGTTTGATTTGGCACTTGGCAGGTACTTTTCGTTATGTAATTTATATTTTCTTATTGATGGTGCATGATTTACATGGAATGATTATACAAATAAATCTTGCAGAGAACGCACCAACGAAAAGTCCACAGACGGACTCGCCGAGCTCCACAGTCGGGCTCGGTGTAATTTTATCTAAGTCGCGAGACGGACCCGCTGAGCTCCACAGGTCGGACTCGGTGTAATTTTATCTTAGTCCGCAAGACGGCCCTCGCCGAGCCCGCAGTCGGACTCGCAGTAATGTTTATCTAAGTCCACAGATGGACCCGCCGAGCTCCGCGCAGTCGGACTCGCGGTAATTTTTATCTAAGTCTGCAGGACGGGCCTGCTGAGCTCCGCAGGTCGGACTAAGTCCGCATGACGGATCCGCTGAGCTCCGCAGGTCTGACTCGGTGTAATTTTTATCTTAGTCCGCATGATGGACCCGCTGAGCTCCGTAGGTCGGACTCAGTATAATTTTATGTAAGTCCGCAGGACGGACCGGCTGAGCTCCGCCGGTCAGACTCAGTGTAATTTTTATCTAAGTCCGCAGGACGGACCCGCTGAGCTCCGCAGGTCGGACCCAGTGTAATTGTACCTAAGTCCGCAGGACGGATCAAGCGTAATTTTAATGAATCTACGAGACTCGAAAAAAGGAGGAGGTAGATACCAAAAGAAAGATCATTTATAAACCATAAATACTATAAGGTACGAGCAAAAGGAAATGAAAAAAGTAAAAACTAATATGCACTAAGGTACAGATCCTCAGTGCTGACCGGGATTCCACAACTACTGGTACAAAGATTCAAGATTAACCAAGCTAAAGGCATAGGCCGAGTAGGATCCATTATCCTTGCAAAATTGACGGCCTCATGATGAATTATGACCCATCAGTCGACACCCACCTGAGGGGTAAAGATAGCATGAATCAAAATGGCTTCTTCATCAGTGAGCACCTCAAAATCTGTAGTCGGGATAGCACGAGTATTGATGAACCGTTTCCATTCCCGATGATGTGACCGATGCAAACCGAAGCAACCCCTTGCAAAATAGGATCTCCTTCACCTGGGAATAAGCGTTGGTGTGCATACGCTCTAGACCCGTAAGGCTCCTCATTATCCGATCCTGCCGCTTTATAATGCATGGCCGGATCGACGTTGGGGAGGCGAAGAAACATGTTTATGACCACCGGAGTGAAGCCAACAGAACGCCTCGAAGGAAAACCGAGGTGGTGCCTCGCCGAGTCACCTCGATAAAATCGATAGAACTCACGCACTAAGGTGAGATTATACCTCCCTGCAGCGCCGCCGTAAAGTCACGCCACCCCGAGAAAATGACGCGAAATATAGAACCACTCCCTTCAACTTAATACATGCTCAAGCCCTCACCGCTAGGGCCTTTGTCCGTTGAAATACCCAAAAAAATTTGCACGGGCAAGATGAGATCGATCGCAAAGGCACTTACTAACAATAAAACTAGGTCTATCATAGTAGAGTATTGGAAAATCAAGGTCGATCCCATGAGACTCGTAAAGAACGCCTAATTATCGAGATTGAGCTTGTCACGATAACGGTCTATGACTAACTATAATATAGACAGTAGTAAAATTGGTAACAATCAACTAGCAAGATTATGGAAGTTCAACGGAGCAATCAAGAGTTTCTAATGTATTAGTTCAATTATGAGTAATTAGTTATTCCCCCCCACATGCAACAGTCCTCCCCATTGGTGAATTTATTCATTGTTCAGCTACGGGTACAACTCTTAACCCTATCTACTTCGATAATTGTAGTAGACAATCTATACGCAAGCTACCCTCCTTAATTGGTCCGTAATAGCCCATACGCATAAAGAACTAGAGCTATCGATATTGAGCGCTAACTCATACCGCAAACCCGCCTAGACAGCTGTCGACATTGATCAGCACGTTCCTAAGGTCCATTATAGATAATGTCCAAACATAGCACTTCACTATTCGTATTTCATGCTAGTTTACGATGACATGCAAATAGTTGATCAGGCTAAAAACATGTAAATTAACTTTATCGATCAACGTAGCTGGCGCCGATTATCATTAATTAGTAATTTACTAGGTATTCAGATCTAGCGATATAGACCGTCGCAGTTCTGAAGAACGCAACTACTATTTCATGATTTCTTCACCAACGAATCAGATCTATAACACATGGGGTAAAATAAACTAACTATTACATAATTAAACTAAATAAGCAATTAAAACATACTAGTCAAATAGAACAACGATAGATCTACATCTTGGAAAAGATGGAAAATCATACCCTCGAAGACGAGCGTAGATCTCTCTCGGATCTCTCCCTAGGCGGCGACTCCGTCGTCCCTCCGACCAGAACTCATAAAATAAATAAAATAAAGAATAGAGAACTTTTATTGCATAATATTTGTCTTGAAAACTGTACACTTGTGTTCTGAGGCGAAGCCTCTTATTTATAGCTATCTAAACCGACTTAGAAACACCTAGTTTACCCCTCGTCCAAGAAAATGCATTTCTGAAGGTTCTGGACCCTCGGTAAGTCGGCACCGCCTCCCGGGTTACCGGGGGTATTTTTGTCCTTTTTCTTCAGCCGACTTAACTTGGAAGGTTCTGGAATACCCTAGGCCCATTCTTTTCGTTCAGTCCACTCCAGATTCGTCCATCATGCTCAGCCCAATATTTTGTTTCCTGAAAATCATCAAATAATGCACGAAATAATATCGAAACAGGGAAAATAAACGGTAAGTGCAGATTTCTTGACTCACGAACCCGACATATGCTATTCAACTCAAATGGTTCACATTTATAGGTCGAAACAATTAATTTTAGCTCATAATGGATAGAATGTTGATGCCGTAGGATAGACTATTTTAACCGTCATCACAAACGCCGTAGCAAAGAAAGGAGACACACCGGGGGCAGGAGTGGAGGAAGAACCGGTAGAAGACATCGACATTATGAAGAAGGAAACAAGTACTCAATAGCGAAAGCTCTGAGTTGGAAATCAGAGAGAAAACACACTTTATAGATAAAGGAAAGAATCGGACGGCCGAGATTGAAAAGATCTCACGGACATGGTTTATAAGGGAGTTCTAGATTCTAAAAACCACATTTATTGCCCCACGGTTACCAAAACCCTAGTCAATGCAATATTAAATGCACGATCATACAAATAGTGATAAAATCGACATACACGCTAAGTTTCGCAAATCGATTCAGGGGCAAAGCTACATCCCACTAAATTGAGTTCCAGATCGGTCACAACATAAAACTCTGCCCACAGGGTAGACTCACTGAGTATCGCAGATCGGACTCAGTATGATCTTCAACTCTATAAAAAAAGAGAGCCTAAGAGAGAAAAGGATGGTGAATACGAGTTAAGTATGCCATTCGAAGAATACATCTTACCGAATGGCATACTAGGGGGGCTATCCGAACGTAAATCAGAATAAAATGCAAGTAAGAATCAAAAGATACGGTCAAGTAAATGAAAAAAATCTTTATATTAAGTTTATTCAAATACATTATGCCCTATTTACAATTTTTTGACATTTCTACAAATAAAAAGACATAGATCAAGACTCCCTGGTGTCGTAGTTGCCCCAAGCTGAGCGGAAGACCTCCGAAGGGAAATCAGCCGAGCTTCATGATGAGCTACAATGTCTACTCCTTTTCGAAATCCACCACACGGTCATTGTAAACCTTGTCCATACCGCACATGCAAGGTTGGCATGGGGAAGACTTGTGGTATCCAAATCAGGAAATTGGGCCAAGGCCTTGGTAATGCCCATTGAGTAAAACTCACAGGCAGCATGGGCGAGTAATAGGTCCAAGGCCTGTTTAAACCTAGGAGAGGCCTTGTACTCGCTTAGTACTCGGGAAGGGGTGGCAACAAGCTCAGCCGACAAGGCATTCTTCTCCTCTCTCAGCTTGACGATAATTTGCCCCATCTCAGATGTCTCGTCCAAGTGCTCCGAATGCATGGCTCCAAGGGAAGCTTTATAGGCGGATCCTAATCTTTGAAGATCAGCTTCTTGAGCTTGAAACCGTTGCTTGAGAGATTCATTCTCCTGAACCGCAGCTTGTAAACTCTGACCGAGCTGCTCATGCTCGGTTAATCCCAGCTCCAACTCGGAGATCCTATTCCTCAAATTCTCCGTACATGAAGATGCAACAGCCAGTCACTTGTAGGTCTCCTCTCCAATACGAGACCTCTGAGAAAGGAACAATTTAAACTTTTAGAAGATATAAGGTCTAATAATAAAAGGGGGAAGGGCGCCGAGAGCACTTACATATTCGATTAGGCTGATACCCTCATTGTCCAGCTGCTCGTTGGTCATTTCCAAAACAGGGTCAGGTCCCGGCTCTTCCTCGCCCTCAACGACATTACCCTCATCAGCTTCACCATCCGGGACAATTGACCCAGGAGATCGATCTGAAGGAGCCTCGGTTCTGCTCCTCTTCATTTGCCGATCACCGGCCTCAGAATGACTCCTCCTGATCAGAGGGGTACCTTCGTTCTCTTCCTCAGCATCTTCCTCCAGGGTTTCAATGGTAAGAGCCGTAATGTCGACCCTCGGAGGTAAAGGAATGGGAACACTCTCCTCAGATGAGTTGGCTGGGATCCATTCAAGACAGTACTGAGAGGCTCCATGTTAACGGCTATATCCGCAGTTCGGGAAAGAAGGCGCTCGTCAGAATGTGTCATTTCGGTAGATATGCTCGCTCTGATTAGACCCCCTCCCACAACACGGGGCGGATACAATAGAGCAATCACTGTAAAAAGGGACAAAGATAAATGTCAGGCCATGAAAATCAGAAGAGACCATAAAAATATAAGGGTAGAGTTTTCATTTCTACAAGAAGCGTGCTCCGTAGCATTTAAAGGCTCAAGCGGCTCGCCCAAAGATCGCATACCGGGTGGCGCTAATCACCTCGATGACAATTCCTTATCAAGAATAAAGAAGTTTCCGTTGAGAATGGTATGCACATCGATGAAATCCCCAAGTCAGCGTGGGATCATTGTCTCAGAGTGGCCGTTACCCACCGGCGCAATTCAACTCGATCCTGCACACCTTACGAAGAAGAATCGTGTTCTCTAGTTATTGGTCGCGAAGCACCACTGGCAATGTAGGCTTGAACACAGGGGCGGCGAGGGAAGGTGTACCACCCACTCGGTCCTGGATTCTTCTGGATATGATGGAAGCATTAGAATAGAGGAACCGTAAAGCGAATATTCGCCATCCTGCAGAGGATGACGAACCCGATGATACTCCCGACCTCGTTAGGAGTTACTTGTGCAAAGCACCGATCTTGTAGCATCGTAGCACATCCGTAAACGATTTTTAGAAGTTAGTGTGTAATTATATATAATTATATATAATTACAACACAAAGACAAGTGATGATTAGGGAGTAACATGCTTGCACATGTCGATAACTAATCAGTAATGATTGTCATCATTACACCGACCGATCCGCAGATTTTCGTGGACCGGTCCGGGAAGGATCTATTTCTATAAATAGAGGAGATCGAGCTCACTTTCAGTGTACCAATATATATATACAATATTCTATATATATTCTCTCCTCCTCTTTCTCTTTTCTTTTCTTTTCTTTAGTTTGTAAATAGGCCTTATGCCAAAATAAATTAGTAGTAGTAGTATCGTAGTAATGCTCGGGAAATTCTCGAAAGTTCGGTGTCTGTGAAATCGCTGTAATGTCCGGAAAAAGACGATTTCGAGTCACAGCTTGTTATGTCGGGTAATTTCTATAATAATTATGTTTGTTATTTTCTTCTTTTTAGTTTTATAATGTTATTAGGCTAGATCTAATAACTAGCCAAAGTTATGTAATCGTATTATTTCGATCTTTTCGGTAATGGAATGTCATTAAAATAAAATTGACTAAAATTGAGTTAAAATGAATCTTTTTCTATTTCGCTACGTAACGATAATATATTCGAATGAAGTAATCAATCATGATGAATACCACATATAACTGATGATGAACCCGACCGGAGAAGTCGAGATATGAGTAAAAATAGAAAAACCGGAGGGTAAAAATGGCCGTCGATTAACGGAATCCTATTTCCTACCCGAAGCGATTTGTCTGGAAAGATAAATCTTATTAAAATTTGTACTCGAGATCTTAATAATGTTAAAATCATAGTTTAATTGAAACTACACCGTTTGTATTAAATCGATCCGCTTGACAACCGGAGCCTCTTGAATAACATCGGCCATCTGACAAATGGAATCACCTCTTTTATCCGGGGTAGATTTGTACTCGCACTGCTTTTTGACTAACTAAGTTTAGCATGGGGCGATTGTGGACATTGGATCGATGACTTTTGACATATGACAATTTCATACGCTTCGTGTGAGGAGGAGTTGTTGACATTAGAGTACACCGCTTTCATTTGCTCAATTGGACCTAAAAGTAAGATCGAACACATTCCATTAATTGAAAAGATCCTATAAATCGATTATATATACTTTGGCTAGTCTAATTTATAAACTATATATTGGTATCTATATATATTTATATATATATATATATATATATATATATATATATATATATATATATATATATATATATATATATATATATATATATATATATATATATATATATATGTATTATTTTATATGATTGAATTTACGTGATTTTATTATGTTTTATCGATAAATTCTATATAAAATATATGAAATTATGATATAATTAGTATAAAATATTAATCTTTATAGTTTGGTATAGTTAGTAGTAAAAGTTAGTATTTATAGTAAAAAGTTGTAGTTTTTGTACCGGTTTTAGTGACGAATATTTGTGTCTATTTTACACGGGTATTTGTGTGTTTATTTCATTGCGAGATCCTAAGATGAATCGAAATCCCGAGTACAGATACTTTTTGAAGTCAATTCAAGTTGTTGGAAGGAGTTATAAAGCGTCATTACCGATATAAATGATCAAGGAATAATTGTTTCAATTTTGAAAAAGGACGTATAATACAAATGGCTCATCGAGAATACGTTTTAGAAGAAGTGATCTTGATAAAAGTTGTAGAGAATTCAACGAGCTTTTCAACGTAAGTTCGATTATGTCATTCTGATATCAAGAATTCAAGTTACGATTTTTAGAAGTTAGTGTGTAATTATATATAATTATATATAATTACAACACAGCACAAGTGATGATTAGGGAGTAACATGCTTGCACATGCTGATAACTAACTGTAATGATTGTCATCATTACACCGGACCGATCCGGCAGATTTTCAGGACCGGTCCGGGAAGGATCTATTTCTATAAATAGAGGAGATCAGAGCTCACTTTCAGTGTACCAATATATATATACAATATTCTATATATATTCTCTCCCTCCTCTTTCTCTTTTTCTTTTCTTTTCTTTAGTTTGTAAATAGGCCTTATGCCAAAATAAATTAGTAGTAGTAGTATCGTAGTAATGCTCGGGAAATTCTCGAAAGTTCGGTGTTGCTGAAATCGTTGTAATGTCCGGAAAAAAAGACGATTTCTGAGTCAACAGTTGTAATCGGGTAATTTCTATAATAATTATGTTTGTTATTTTCTTCTTTTTAGTTTTTATAATGTTATTAGGCTAGATCTAATAACTAGCCAAAGTTATGTAATCGTATTATTTCGATCTTTTCGGTAATGGAAAGCTGTTAAAATAAAATTGACTAAAATTGAGTTAAAATGAATCTTTTTCTATTTCGCTACGTAACGATAATATATTCGAATGAAGTAATCAATCATGATGAATACCACATATAACTGATGATGAACCGACCGGAGAAGTCGTGGATATGAGTAAAAATAGAAAACCGGAGGGTAAAATGGCCGTCTGATTAACGGAATCCTATTTCCTATCCGAAAGGCGATTTGTCCCGGAAAGATAAATCTTATTAAAATTTGTACTCGAGATCTTAATAATGTTAAAATCACGCTTTAATTGAAACTACACCGCTTGTATTAAATCGATCCGCTTGACAACCGGAGCCTCTTGAATAACATCGCCATCCGACAAATGGAATCACCTCTTTTATCCGGGGTAGATTTGTACTGCACTGCTTTTGACTAACTAAGTTTAGCATGGGCGTTGTGGACATTGGACTGATGACTTTGACATATGACAATTTCATACGCTGTGGTGTGAGGAGGAGTTGTTGACATTAGAGTACACCGTTTCATTTGCTCAATTGGACCTAAAAAGGAAGATCGAACACATTCCATTAATTGAAAAGATCCTATAAATCGATTATATATACTTTGGCTAGTCTAATTTATAAACTATATATTGGTATCTATATATTTATATATATATATACATTATATTAGAATAACTTTTAAATTACGCGATTTATTTTATGTTGGTTAGAGTAGTAGTAATCATGTTATAAAATTGCGGTTTAGATCGAGTTAATAGCGGCTCTTTGGTGTTTAACCACACTTAAAAGAATTACCATTTTTTTCCTCGAGGATTCGACACCGACTCACCACTTTATCACTACAATTTGACCCGGTACACCGCCGGTTAGGATCCGCTCTAACCTAGAAAAGGTATGTCCCTTTCTTGACGCCGCTTCTAAGGTCCGGTTTTGGTGACGTCATTTTCCTCAGCGCCGTTGCCGGGAAACAAAGTCGCTAATTTTTTTGTGTCTATGGTTACTACTTGTATTAGCTTAAAATTCTCGAGGATAAACCAACACTCTTCTTATCACATTTCTTTTTTTTATTTTTCGTTGGTATCTACTTTCTTTTAGTACCAATTTTCTTCTTCTTTAAAACTCGAGCAATTTTTATTTTCAGTTAGTTGATGACCGTAAGCGGTAAAGCCTCACTTACTCCTTATAAGCCTGATATAAACGCTACGAAAGGCGCTTCTGATGGATAGAGAGTAAACGTGGTCAAACCAACTTAGGACTCCTTGGAAAATCTCCAACGGAATCATCTTCTAATAAAAATAAAGAAATGGTGAAACTAGTGATGAAACAAACGAACAGAGGCTAGATCATGCTTTAGGGCATGGCCAAAACCCCGTTAACCCTAATAATAATCGAATAATAGAATCAATCAAGATCGGAACCGAATAATCGTAACAATCCGCCAAACCCGAGACCTATCTCGTGATCAAACTGTAGGAGAAACCGCACTAATAATCCCATACTTTTACCAAATGAAGGAGCGAATAATTTCAAATTAAGTCTCATCTTTTGGTTTAATTGACGCAAGAGCTCAATTTCTAGGAGAAGATGATGAAGATCCACATCATCATCTCTATCTGCTTGAAGAATCAGTGCAATACAACCAAAAGTCAAGGTGCTCATAAGGAATTAACGAGGATGACTATGTTTCCTTTTTCTTTAAAAGGAAGAGCCCGAGATTGGTTTATGTCGCCTCCACACCATTTGTTAACTAGTTGGGAGGATATTCAAACCGAATTTCAAACAATATTTCACTCAGAGACGAATTTGGAATTAACGGTCGAGGTTGCTAATTTTAGACAAGGATCTCAAGAAACACTTGGGAATGCGTGGGAAAGGTTTAAAAATTGTTAAGAGCTTGTCCCGATCATGGTTATTCCTTAGATATGCAAATTCAACTTTTCTCGTCAGAAAATAAGAAAAGATTCACGTCAGATGTAGATCATGCATGTGGTGGTTCGTTAATGATGAGTGAAGCTCAAACAGCTTTACGATGCTATAGAAAAAGATTTCAAAAATAACAGAATGTGGGAAACCGGTTCTAGCACTAGAAAAGTAGCTTTTGCGTAAGAATGTACGCCAAATACGGAAGTTCTAGCACACTTGGAGAATTTGAGTAGAAAGTTTGATGGATTACAACAAGGAAAGAATAAAAATTCGGAAAATAGTATGCCAACCGAATACTCAAATCATGATAATGTGTCATTAGGGATAGAAGAACCAACAGATATTCAAGAGAGGAAGTGAGTTTTCTTCAAGAAGATAGAAATTTGAACAATGCATATTCAAACTCATTTAATGCTATTAGAAGAGACCACCCAACTTTTAGATGGTCCGAAAACCCTAGTAAGCCAGACAACCGCCGTATCCAGCCTCAAGATAAGAATATGAATAATAATCAAGTTTATCAAGGAAATACATCTAATCGAGAATTTACAATCATTACCAAGATCCTATCCTCAAAGATACCACTCAAAGTATACCAAGAACTCAAAGTTCAACTCAATCTACGTAAGGGTTGAAAAATGGGAAAAACTGATGGAAAATATGATGGGTGTAGTATCTACTCAAAGCTAAGAATATGGAAACAATGATGACTTCTATAGTTCAATCAGAAGGATATGAGTTCAATGAAAACATCCATGAGTGGACATGATACCAGAATGAGAACGATAGAAGCTTCATTAAGGAATATGGAAGATCATTTGAGTAGGGAAGGTGAACGTAACAACAGTAGACCTCCTGGAGGATTACCAAGTAATACTGAAAGAAACCCAAGAGAGGTAAATGTTGTAGTTACGAGAAGTAGGAAACTCTATGGTAGTAATGGAGTAGAAAACTTCGGGAATAATGAAGTAGAAAATGATTTAGATAAAAATGAAAAGACTAAAGATGAACTTGACTTTACTGATGAGGAAGAAGAAATCATAGAGAATTTCTTGAAAAGGAATAGAAGTTTGGAACCTGAGGATGAAGGTGAAAAATGGGTAAAAATCCCTAGAATTTTGAAAGACCCCATGGATAAAGATTTAAGGAATCTATTTAAGGAACATGTTAGAATAGAAGATAAAGAAAACAAGAATGAAAAACAGGAAGAACTGAAGGAATCTGAAGTAGAGATTGATTCAGGGAATATTTTAAAGGAAAAAATTCAAGAACCTGAAACATGGCGATCAAGTAATATTCCAAAGGATAAAGGAAAAGAGAGAATGACTTCGAAACCAAAGGTTATAGATTTAGAGTCTTTACCTTTTCCACCTAAAGATCAAATTAAAAGATTAAGACCGATCAAGTATGCTCGCTTCTTGATACTTTTCGTCATATTCATGTTAATATCCCCATTATCGAAGCTCGATAAATATGCTCGCTATGGAAAGTTTTTTGAAGGATATACTATCAAACAAGAAAAAATTAGAGGAATATGAGAATATATGCCTAAATGAAGAATGTTCTGCACTCTGCAAAAAGATAAGTTACCACCTAAACCGAAAGATCCTGGAAGTTTTACGATTCCATGTGAAATTGGAGGATTTCTGTTTAAAAGGTCTTATGTGATCTTGAGCTAGTATAAATCTCATGTCTTATGAGGATTATAGAAAGCTAGGCATAGGAAAGCTTACTAAGATCGAAATGACTCTGCAAATGGCGTATAGATCGATTAAGTACCCTAAAGGAATTATTGAGGACATATTGGTTAAAGTAGACAAGTTCTATTTTCCAAGAGACTTTGTAGTTATGGAAATGGAAGAAGGATTTTCAAATACCACTTATCTTAGGACGTCCATTTCTAGCTACAGGAGAACTTTAATCGATGTTCGTAAAGGAGAATTAATTTTGAGAGTCAATGAAGATGAAGTTGCTTTCAATATTTTCAAAGCTATGAACCATCAATATACATCACTGTAATCATGTTCTTTTATAGAAGATATTCATTCTGCTCTATGATAATCGCTACCAACTTCAAGACAGATTAGAAGAATGTTTAACTTTATCTATCTATAAAGAAGATGAGGAAGACATTGAAATGAAAGAGATAATCCTTTCTCTAGATAAAGGAAGTTTTACTTTTAAACCACCATGGCATAAGTATTTGGAGTTAGAACTAGAAGGACCAGCCTTAAATCATCAATAAGATCCGCCAAGAATGGAATTGAAACCGTTACCTTTAAATCAAATATGCTTTTCTTGAAAATGATAACCTTTTACCGCTTATTATTTCATCAACTTTAACGGAGCAACAAGAAGATCAATTACTAGGAATGTTGAAAAAGCATAAGAAAGCTTTTGGATGGACAAATTCTTGATATTCGAGGTATTAGTCCCGAGATATGTGTTCATAAGATAATTCTAAAAGAAGATGCTAAACCTTGTATTCAACCGCAACGCCGCCAACCCGAATTTACATTAATCGTTAAGAAAGAGGTTATTAAGCTATTAGAAATGGGAATAATCTTTCCTATATCGATAGTGAATGGGTAAGTCCAACTCAAGTTGTACCAAAGAAAGGAGGTTTCACAAAGGAAAGAGAATGATAAGAATGAAATGATCCCAACAAGGGAAATTACAGGATATCGAATGTGCATTGATTTTAGAAAACTAAATGATCATACTAAGAAAGATCATCATCCACTTCCATTCATAGTACAAATGTTGGAGCGCTTAAGTGGACATAAGTATTATTGCTTTCTTAGATGGTTATTCAGTTATTTACGAGATATTCATTGCAGCAGAGATAGGGAAAAGACTACTTTCACTTGTCCTTATGGAACTTTTATGTATAAAAGAATGCCGCTTGGTTTATGTAATGCTCTGCTACGCTTTCAAAGATGTATGATGTCTATATTTTCTGATATGGTTGAGAAATTCTTAGAAATTTTTATGGACGACTTTAGTGTTTACGGAGACTCTTTTAATGGCTGTTTGTTACACTTAGAACGAGTATTACAACGCTGTGAGGATACCAATTTAGTGCTTAATCGGGAAAAATGTCATTTGATGGTATCATAAGGAATTGTACTAGTCATAGAATCTCTCAAGTAGGAATTGAAGTTGATAAAGCTAAAGTCGAGGTAATCGAGAAATTACCTCCACCAGTTAATCTAAGAACGTTAAGAGGATTTCTTGGACATGCAGGATTTTATAGGAGATTTATTGCAGATTTTTCAAAGATAGCAAAACCTCTAAGTCATTTGCTTGAAAAAGAAGTATCTTTTAATTTTGATAGTAAATGTATGGAAGCATTTAAGACCCTGAAAGCGAAGTTGATTACTGCACCAGTATTGGTGGCACCAAACTGGGATTTACCTTTTGAGATTATGTGTGATGCAAGCGATTTAGCTGTAGGAGCTGTTTTAGGTCAAAGGTATAATAGAATTCTCAAAGCTATTTACTATGCATCTCATACGTTAAATGCAGCTCAACTAAACTATGCAACTACAGAAAAAGAACTGTTGGCTGTGATTTTTGCCTTAGATAAGTTTAGATCGTATATTGTTGGCTCTAAGGTAATAGTTTATACGGACTATTCAAAGATTGAAATATTTACCGAGTAAGAAAGATGCGAAACCACGCCTTCTTAGATGGATTCTCCTACTTCAAGAATTTGATATTGAGATTAAAGATAAAAAAGGAAGTGAGAATGTAGTAGCAGATCATCTAAGTAGAATGGAAACTGAGGAAGAAATAGGAAATGAAATTAAGGATTCATTTCCTGATGAACAACTGTTTAGAATCGATATGCCTTCAACCATGCAAATATTAAAGAAAAGAATTCCTTCTAAGGAAAATTCACCTTGGTTTGGAGATATCATTAACTACTTAACTCATGATTACATTCCGTCTCATTGGACTTGGCAAATGTAAAAGAAGTTCTTTTATGACTTAAAATTTTATTACTCGGGAGGAACCGGATCTTTTCCGTAAATGTTCGGATGGAATAATCAGAAAATGTGTGCCTGATAATGAAATTTTAAGTGTTTTATCGTTTTGTCATGATCGTGAGGCAGGAGGTCATCATGGAGGTTGGAAAACTGCTTTTAAAGTCTTGCAATGTGGTTTTTATTGGCCTACACTTTATAAAGATGCGTATACATATGTTAAATCTTGTGAATCATGTCAAAAATGGGGAAATATATCGAAAAAACATGAAATGCCTATGCAACCTATTTTAGAATGTGAGTTATTTGATGTTTGGGGTATAGATTTCATGGGACCTTTCCCTATATCGTTTGGAAAAGATTTATTCTTGTAATGGTAGATTATGTTTCAAATGGGTGAAAGTCAAGCTCTTCCTACTAATGATACCAAGGTTGTCATACGATTCCTTAAAAAGAACATATTCACTAGATATGGCATTCCGAGGCGATCATTAGTGATGAGGTTCACACTTTTGCAATCGACCATTTACTAAGTTAATTGAAAAATATGGTGTAACGCATGTTGTTAGAACGCCTTATCATCCGCAAACCAAAGGTCGTCGCAGAGGTGTCGAATAGAGAGATTAAAAGAATCATAGAAAAACAAAGTGGATTCAAACCGTAAAAATCAAGGCGCTTAGACTAGATGATGCGTTATGGGCATACGAGCACCTTTTAAAACTCCAATTGGTCGTTCTCCTACAAATTAGTCTTTGGTAAATCTTGTCATCTCCCAAAGAGAGTTAGAACACCGAGCATTCTCGGGCTATTAGATTTTTAAATTTCGATCCTAAGGTCATCCGGTGATCATAGACTACTTCGATTAATGTAATTAGAAGAATTTCGCCTTGATTCATATGAAAATGCTCGAATCTACAAGAACGCACGAAAATCCTTCCATGATAAGAGAATATATAGTCGTGAGTTCCATGTAGGTGATCGAGTGTTATTGTACAATTCACGCTTAAAGTTGTTTCCAGAAAGCTTAAATCAAGATGGACAGACCATTTAAAGTAACACGAGTTTATAAATCTGAGTCATTGAACTAATCAATGGGAATACAACTTTTATAGCCAATGGTCACAGGTGAAGCTATTTCTGGAAGGTGAAGAAGTCTCTCTCATAAATGAAGTGATGTTGCCGATCGACCTCCAAAGAATAAAAAGCAAGGCTCAAAAGTCGAAAGTATCAAATTACCAGGTTTTATCTTTACTTTTATATGTCGTTTTTTTTTTTCGCCTTTTTACCGGATAGACGTAAAAGAACCTGGATGTCTTTTTTAGATAGATTAGAGTTTTTGTTTTGCTTTTGAAGTTTGGTTTTAATAGAGATATCGCTTTACTATGAAGCCTTAGTTTTTGAAAAGAACAAGCAATTGTTGAGAGAGAAAAATTGAAAGAAGTTTGTAATGGTACGCGTCGAGAAGCTCGATAAAAGAGAAGGGCTAAGTTTTTAAGCGAAGTGCAGAATCTGTGGAAAGATTGAACACAATGGGCAATGTGGGAAAAATATAACTCAATCTCGTAATGAGTGTTTGAATGTAATTAAGAAGGAACGATTAGGTGGTTAACCGAAAATCCCGATGGACTTCCAAGACTTAATTCAAACGCTACATTTCTAGGATATAGTTTGCTTGAACGGTATGTTAGAAATCTGAGTTTATAGAAATTGAAGAATTAAAACCCCAAGTAAGTTCAAGTCTTTTATTGTTTTTAGTTTTATAAAATTTTTGCATAACTTTGAAAATTTTATAAAATTGATCTTTATAAAATTAAGGAGTTTTATAAAAGTTTTATAAAAGTTTTAAGTTTTTAGATATTTTATAAAAATTAATATAAATTTATTGAATTTTTATAAACTTTTAAATAAGTTTTATAAAGATTTTATAAATTTTGAGAAATTGTTATAAAATTTATAAATTTTATTATAAAGTTTTTATTGAGTTTTATAAGTTTAAAAAAAAAAAAAAAAAAAAAAAAAAAATCATAAAATTACACACGACCGATCCGCCCTTATCGTGACCGGTCCGATTCGAGTTAACCTAAAAGGACGGATCTTTTCTTCTTCTTCATTTCTCCTCTTTTCTTCAACAAAGAAATTAGAAAGACCATCATCTCCACCCCAAAAAATTTTCTTTTTCTCTTCAAAATACAAATTAAACTAAACCATTACATACATTCTTCCTCCTTTACTCTCCTCTCTTCAACACAAGTGAAAAATTTGAAAAAGATCGAACACAAGCTCCATTTCATCCCGGTGGCTTATACGACTTTTCCGGCCACTTTTCACCGTTTTGTTCATTATAAGGTATAATTTGTTTACTCTAGTTATCAATTTCATAATCTTTATAATTTTTAGATTATTTTCAACTATTTTGATTTTTAAGTGTGTTGTGACATTTTATTTGTGTTGTTTTTGTTTGTGTTTTTTGTTTTATTATTCCAAAATTCGTAGAATGGCCTCATCTAGTCGAAAAATCTCTAAGAAACGAAAGCCTAATATTCCAATAGAAGTACCAGTCGTAGGTCTGAAAGAATTAACACCGGAAGAAGAATCATTAGTTTTGTCGCTGACACCACCTCAAGCTAAGAATGCTTATAAGAATATCTATAGTAAATGTGGAGTTGTGTTGGAAAGAGGCTTAGATTTTGATGACTTAGGAGAGGAGGTTAGGCGTATTTTTGCGAGACGCCAATGGTTGGATTTTGCACCGTAGGACAGAGAGAGATCAATACTACCTTAGTGGCGTAGTTTTATGCGCTTCTGTCTTACTTTGACACCCACCGAGGGTAGTATGATGTAGTCTATTCCCTTAGGTCTAGACATGTTTCTTTTAGTCCGGAACTTATTAATGCTGCTTTAGGGGTAGAGTTTTTCCAGATGAAGAAGATTATAGAGTCAAGTTTATAGATTAGATGATCCCGCTATGTATGATGAGCATTTGCCTCTAGAGCTCGTAGGAGTTTGATGCTACAAAGAGAGTGGGTGGATAAATGATTTAATTATGGGAAATGTTTTAGAGATCCGAGGGCAATCAAAAGATTTTGAGCCATACTCTCTATCCCACTACCAAACACACCGCCTTGGTAAAGAAGATTTATGCATTACTTGGGCGATGATTCATGATGTTAAGGTGGATGTGGGAAGATCATGTATAGAAGGGTTTTCGAGTTTATTGTTATCGCCAAGGCAGGAGTCACATGTACTTTCCTGGCTTTATTTCGATTTATGTCGTAGATCGTGAGTTCCTTTCCTATCTAACGATAAGTTAACTATGGCGTATTTAGTCCCCGATAGGCCCTAGTCCGAGGAGGTCTCCGTGAGGGTTCGATAGACTCGATAGTTATATCGTAGTGCACCTCCACCCGCCCCACCGCCAAAGATTTCATCTTTTCTCGATCGCAGCAGCTTTCTTTTCAAACACCATTACATACGATATGTTTCAATCCTTAGTGTCGATGTCGCCCGAGGACAAAGCTAATATGGCTTTGTTTGTTTGAAAGCGAGTAGGCAAAGTGGAGTGATGATTTACGTAGAGGATGTTGAGACACGAAAGCAGATGCATCTTGATCCTTCTTTCGATAAAACCGCCATCCGCCTCACAATCTAACCCATATACGTTACTGTAATGGATAGCACCTATTCCACCATCTCGTAGCTTTCATCATATGCCAAATCCTTTTGAAAGCCACCCCAGTGGTCGTGGTGTCTTTTATACAGTGTTCTCGTGGTGTCGTTACATCTAAATGGGAGGATTTTCGGATTTTGCAAGGATGACGATTTAATATGAGTTCGATGGGTCTCGGCGCCTCGATTCCGACCACGACTACGCTTCCACACCGCTTCGCTATCGGTTCCAAGTTTGAATGATCCAGCTTTATCCAAATTGAGGATGATGATGTTGACATTATTTGATTTCGCACAACTTTGTTAGTTTTAAACATTTTCTATCTGCTTATTTTATTTTCTCGCATTTTAAATACTAAGTTTGCTAATCTAATAGTTTGTCGCTTTCATAATCATTTTATGTCGTAGTAGTAAAATTAATCACTTTTAATAGTATTTAAATATGTTATCAAAAATTTAAGAAAAAAATATTTTCGTATGTCGCTTTTAAAATATAATTCATGTATCGCTTATCCGTATCATTTAGATATGTTTTATTTTAAACTCTAATAGCCATGAGCCTATTAAAGATAAACAAAGAGAACTTGAATTTTACAACCTTCACACGGTAAAATATCTTAAAGCCGGACCGTCCGGTCATTTTCGTGATCGATCCGGGAGTTAAATTGTTTAGTCATGATTGAGAGTGTTAATATGCGCACACGCACACTCTCAATTTTGTCCATTTAAGGAAAGCCACCGAGAGTGAAAAACATGCAAATTCACTCGCCATTTTCACCTTTCTATCTCATAAATTGTTTTCATCTGTTTCAACTAAAATGTCAAACCGATCATCACCATCGCTTAATTCATACGATCCGGAGGCAATAGATGTTTTTGTCCCGAATCTAGCGCTTCAAATGTTAATTTGTTGGTGAATGCGAGGTTTGCAAATTCTCCAATATTGGTAGAAAGGGGTATCAATTTTGAAAAAATTGATCGGCCTCGAAGGGATTTAATTCGTAATCAAGGATGGAGAAAATTTGTTAAGCATCCTCGAGGAAGAATTAATGTTTCTATTGTTGTGAATTTTATTCAAATTTTTTCATCATTATTACGGTAGATCCGCTCACAGCCTTATATCCGTTCGTGGGTACACTTATTCACCACCTCATATTATAAATCATATCTACGAAATACCGATTTTCAATCAAATCCATAATCTTCATTATGAATATCAATGGACATTAGAGAACTCTTGTCACGCTGTTAACTATGTCACGGAAGCTTTTCCGTATTTGTTTTCGAGTTCGATCAAAATTATGATTCTACCACTTCCGCCTACCGCTCATCCGAGAGCATGGAACGCTTTCATTAACTCGCGAGTCTATCCGACTAGTGACTTTGGCGTGGGTTAGTGATAGTGAGATACTTTTGTTGTTTGCGCTGATAAGCGAGCTCATGTGGATCGGGGAATTTTGATTTTTAAGACGGCAAAAACTTTGCGTAGAGCGATATAATGATGGAAGGCCGATGCCTTTTGCCTGGTTGATTTCAAGATTGTGTGTTCATTTGAACGAAGTCCTCGAACTTACCTCGACGAGATATATCCGCCTCGTGATCATCGTAGAGGATTGCTACCAAAGGAAAATCCGGTTGTTCGTCAACTATTTGAGATAGTTGTTAGTGGTTTTATTTAATTTAGTTTAAGTTTGGTTTGCTTTAATAAGTTGTAGTTGATTAAGGTTAGTAAGTTAGTTAGTAAGTTTGTGTTATTTTGAATTTCTTAGTGTGTAATAGTTTCTTTTGTTTAATATATATGTTGTTTGTTTTTAATATACGCCGTATTATCGATAATTATAACGATCATCTATAATTTTAATTTAATTTTCGAACCTACTTTTCATACTCATTGAACATCGGGACGATGCCACTTCGTAAGTGGAGTAGAGTTAGGTTTGAAAATTTCATTAAAATTTTCAAAAAAAAAAAAAAAATTATAAATATAACCTCTTTTCATATAAATTAGTACTTTAATTACTTATTTCTTAGTTTTAATTTTTCTTGAATAATTTAAGTTGGTTAATATATGAATAAAATGATATAATTTGAGAAGATTAATTTTTGATTTAGTAAAATATATTAGATATATAATGAATATGTTTTATATCTTTTATAAGATTTTAAGATTTTGAGTATGTATAACTAAATAATTTTTGTCAAATATTTCTTTTATGGAATTATTCAAGTAATTTTTAAATTTATAAATAAATTTTAGATAATTTTCTTTTAAGATAAATTATGAATTTGGAATCAAAATTAGAAATGATGATTTTTGGCACCACAAAAATATAACTATAAAATAAATAATTTACCCGAATAAAATTTCCAATTTTGACCCCACCTCAGCCTTTTAAAGAGTGATCAAGACCTCACTTCTAATTTAGCCATTTTGATTAACTAGAAATTTCCGACCCTTAGCTTGTTTTGGTCTACATTTCTTTGCATCCTTCGAGTTTGTAGACGCATTTTATGAGAGGAGATGATGACAAAAAGAGTTAAGAGTTGAGAAAAATGGTATATGCCGAGATTGAATGAGTTCAGAGATATGTTAGTGCTTCTATGAAAAATTTATATTAGAACAAAGCACCATTTTTACACGTAATTAATCAAATATCGTGATCTTCCTATCTTTGATCGACAATATAAAAATAAAATATATCGGTAGTAGCTACCAATGATTTGAGTGCATAGGGTGTTATCTAAACGTCCCATATCACTACATGAGGTATAAAGCTCCCGATAAAAATTCGAATCATAAGATCTCAAGAATAATTACGGGTTTAAGGAAACCGACTCGTAATTTTAGATCGAAAGAGTAGTACTCCGATCAATCTTGATGAAGCAATGCTTGTAAGTTTGATTTTCTACACACACTCACGCTTTAGTTCTTAATATTAATATTAATATAAAAAAAAAAAAATAAAAAAGAGAAGAGAGAAAATCAAAATAGTTGGAATAAAAGGATGTTACTAATCGTAATCGCTTTTGATCAAGAATGTGAAGACGAGAAACGCATTTACTTGCATCTTTCTCTTTTGATTTCCTTTTCTATCTTTTCGATTAACTAATGTCCTATCCTAATATATTAAGCCAATGTGTCTTCTATCCGACTTTAGTTAATGATTCCGTAAATTGTAATAATCGAGATAGAAAGTATTTCTAATATTTTATTTATATTTCTCGAATTATTGCATGCATGTTTCCATCTAATTCATATTTGATACTTAATTCATTTAAGTTATATAATCTTTCTTTCTTAAATTTCTATAAAATTTATAAATTATATGTTTGTAATATTGATTTATATATATTACTTTTGAAATTTTAATCGATCAATTATATTATCTCATTATTTATATATTATCGCTTATTTTTGCTTCTAGAACGATCAAAAGCTTAAGTGGGAGTAATTTGATGTATTATTTTTATATGATTGAATTTACGTGATTTTATTATGTTTTATCGACAAATTCTATATAAAATATATGAAATTATGATATAATTAGTATAAAATATTAATCTTTATAGTTTGGTATAGTTAGTAGTAAAAGTTAGTATTTATAGTAAAAGTTGTAGTTTTTGTACCGGTTTTAGTGACCGGAATATTGTGTCTATTTTACACGTGTATTGTGTTTATTTCATTGCGTAATACTAAGATGAATCCCGAATCCCGTGTACTGACACTTTTTTGAAGTCAATTCAAGTTGTTGGAAGGAGTTATAAAGCGTCATTTGATATAAATGATCAAGGAATAATTGTTTCGAATCTCGAAAAGGACGTATAATACAAATGGCTCATCGAGAATACGTTTTCAAGAAGTGATCTTGATAAAAGTTGTAGAGAATTCAACGAGCTTTTCAACGTAAGTTCGATTATGTCATTCTCGATATCAAGAATTCAAGTTACGATTTTTAGAAGTTAGTGTGTAATTATATATAATTATATATAATTACAACACAGCAATAAGTGATGATTAGGAGTAACATGCTTGCACATGTCGATAACTAACTCGTAATGATTGTCATCATTACACCGGACCGATCCGGCAGATTTTCAGGACCGGTCCGGGAAGGATCTATTTCTATAAATAGAGGAGATCAGAGCTCACTTTCGAGTGTACCAATATATATATACAATATTCTATATATATTCTCTCCCTCCTCTTTCTCTTTTTCTTTTCTTTTCTTTAGTTTGTAAATAGGCCTTATGCCAAAATAAATTAGTAGTAGTAGTATCGTAGTAATGCTCGGGAAATTCTCGAAAGTTCGGTGTTGCTGAAATCGTTGTAATGTCCGGAAAAAAAGACGATTTCTGAGTCAACAGTTGTAATCGGGTAATTTCTATAATAATTATGTTTATTATTTTCTTCTTTTTAGTTTTTATAATGTTATTAGGCTAGATCTAATAACTAGCCAAAGTTATGTAATCGTATTATTTCGATCTTTTCGGTAATGGAATCTCATTAAAATAAAATTGACTAAAATTGAGTTAAAATGAATCTTTTTCTATTTCGCTCGCGTAACGATAATATATTCGAATGAAGTAATCAATCATGATGAATACCACATATAACCCGATGATGAACCCGACCGGAGAAGTCGATATGAGTAAAAATAGAAAAACCGAGGTAAAATGGCCGTCTGATTAACGGAATCCTATTTCCTATCCGGGGCGATTTGTCCTGGAAAGATAAATCTTATTAAAATTTGTACTCGAGATCTTAATAATGTTAAAATCACGCTTTAATTGAAACTACACCGTTTGTATTAAATCGATCCGCTTGACAACCGGAGCCTCTTGAATAACATCGCCATCCGACAAATGGAATCACCTCTTTTATCCGGGGTAGATTTGTACTGCACTGCTTTTTGACTAACTAAGTTTAGCATGGGGCGGCTTGTGGACATTGGACTGATGACTTTTGACATATGACAATTTCATACGCCGTGTGAGGAGAGTTGTTGACATTAGAGTACACCTCGCTTCATTTGCTCAATTGACCTAAAAAGGAAGATCGAACACATTCCATTAATTGAAAAGATCCTATAAATCGATTATATATACTTTGGCTAGTCTAATTTATAAACTATATATTG
>JAOBSW010001228.1:0-42795 GCA_026214975.1 Gentiana macrophylla | reverse complement strand
AAAAACAACAAATCATAACATTAAAGCTCCCACTAGTTTATCGGTTCCAAATACCGTCTAACGAGCAATGCTTTATTTTTATGAATTTCCGATTTTTCAATTAGAAAATCTTTAAGTACATAGTTCTATTGTTTCCGGAAAAACAACAAATCATAAAACTCCCACTAGTTCATCGATTCCAAATATCGTCTAACTAGCAACATTTCATGACTTTCCGGTTTTTCAATTAGAAGCGGTTATGTGTGTAGTCGATTACACTTTTCTAATGTTCTAGAAAACAACAAATCATAAAGCTCCCACTAGTTCATCGATTCCAAATATCGTCCAACTAGTAACACTTCATGATTTTCCAATTTTTCAATTAGAAAATTACTCGTGTAATTACTACATACTCAAAATTCACTAGAAGAATTTCAAAGTCCAAAGTCACCTTTAAACTAAGTTTGTCTTCCGTTTGACGGGAATGACACTAGTGACATACCTATATGTCACTTTGGTTTTTAAAAGGCTTAAGAGAAAATATCTCTTTGAAAATTAATTGCATTATCGATTAACTAGTTCAACGTCCTAGTTACTTTCCACTTTTAACGAAGTCAATACTAGTCAATTATAAATTTTAAGCAATTTAGTAAGGGATAATCTTGTAAATAAAATGACATAAATTAATTCAAGTTTAACACTACTATATTAATTTTAGGAATTGTAAACTAAAATTAAGTCTACTCTACTATTCCAAGGTTTTAACCTCGCATCTCGATGCCGCCTTAGGGTAGGTCAAAGAGATGACGGTTAAATCGAGACAATCTCATCAATGAATAACTTGTGAGAATCGAACATCCCACGAGAATCGAACATCCCTTTATTCATTGACTACCTTCCTTTTTAGCCTAGATATTATCAAGAATACCCATGATGAGTGTGACCTACTATATCGGGATCTCTTAGAGTACGCCCGAGTATGCCGTCTTAGGATAGGTCGGTGACCCGACAGTACCCGAAAATCCTATCCTTTCGGAGACCAAGCCATGAATGTTGATAGGGGCTGAACACCATCCTTAGGGGACGAAATCAAAGCGCCGCGAGGCGTCACCCTTCTCTCACTTACTTGTATCTATAGTAGAGGCCGTGGGGTTGGTGTCGCCTCCCGGCTCCCACTCAATATTTTGGAAGTGGTGGTGGGTTAACTAACCACGTCTTTTTGATGTTAACATAAAAGTACATCAAATCAAGGATTCCGAATGGTGTCGATAACGTAGGGAAGCCTACCCGTCCTATTCGTTGGAACATATGTGATGATCCGGACGAAAATCTGGTCAAGAGAGCCCTATTGAGATTAGAAGGAATCACCCCTCCGCTCTCGGTTTGGCTTAGTCTTGCCGGACTCCCGTGCATACATCACACTAGGAGGGTTAAGTCGTTCGAGCGAAGCTCAGTTGACCACCCAACCTATAGGCGAACCGTTTTTATCCAAGATTTATCGTTCTTTTACCATCATTCGATCTCGTGAGACTCTACGAATCAGCGTGATCTCGTTTGGGCTTTAAGGCGGTTCACGAGAACACACACGAAGGCTTAACGATTTCATAACCCGTCCTCGGATCTTTAATTAGTTACTAAATTAATTAATTACCACGTATTAATTAAATTTCAACTAATTACACGAGTTTGTATACATGCCTATTTTAATTACCAAAATTAAAATTCTACATGTATGCATGGAGTGGATTTATGATATGATGCATGTCATGGCAATTCCGGTTTTATATCTATTTTATGATCAAACACATAAAAATAAATGCGGAAAATTTAAACACCGAGATGGATCGTTGGCACCTTCGATCTAATCTATTAGAAAATAAAAACCAAAACCCTAACTAGGGTTTACTACTTTCTAACTAAATCTGCAGCTGTTCGAATTCTTCGACGATCGGCATACAAACGAACTCGGATCGGGACGAAACTTTCCAGATCTTATCTTCACTCCTTGAAATTCAATATGGACGGTTGGATCGGTGCTTTGACTTACCAATTTTCTCCAGTAAACCGCCAAACTTGCTGCTGAATCTGACTTTAACTGCACTGCATCAAGGACTTCCTGAGGCAGATCGGGAATCGAGATGAATCCCGATCGACCTGAAATTTTATGGTACGTCCAAAACTCAAATTTGATTAATCTGAACGGTCGGATTTTCTTTTCAACGGTCCAAACTCTCCCAGAAAATCGAGGAAGTCACAGATAGTGTTTCTGTGAATCCTGCGTTTTCTGTTACAGCAGCCTCTTCGCAGCATCAAACGGATATCGAAACGGACTCTGATCGACGCCAAAATTTGTGGAGTTGATCATCATCTTCTAATCTTGATTCTGACCGGAGGGATCTTCGTTTCAACGGTTCGATCAACGGAAACACGAAATAACTAAACAGCTACTAAACAGATCTATTTTCTGAAATTAAAATTGCAATAAAAAGAATTACATAATTTCCTATCTCATATGGACGAATTTTCATCGTTTATATGAGTTTACAATAGATCTAACGGTAAACAATGTCAACCCCAATCCATCTCTTCAACCACGACATTCATAAGCATAAAAATTAAACATATGCATCGGCCCCAAAAAATTGGGACAAAGAATCTACATGTTTTACCACTCCTAGATCTAATATTTTATACGTATAAATATAGATCACCATGGTCTCGATACCACCACTGTTAGTAATTCCATCCAGCGGCGGAGCGATTTAAGGATCTAGATCTATAATTACACGTAATAAAATAACTAGATCTATTCTACAAGGGGGATGTAGATCATACCTCTTGAATCTCAAAATTCAAGTTGAAGAACCGCAAAGGATGAATGTGAAGATGTGAAGAGCACCACGATCTTCCGTGACGTGTGATCCAAGCAACTCCCGGTGGAAGGAATTCTCGACTCGAACCCTTCCGATATACTACCCGGAAAAATCTCCAAGATTTTCCCTTATTCTCCCTTGGCCGAAATTTTCTTTCTCCTCTCTAAGGTGAAAGTCGAAAATTGTAGTGTGTTATTTGGCAGGAGGCTACTCTCTTTATATAGGAGAGTAAAACTTAAGCCCCAAAGATTTTATAATTAATACAAAATCAATTATGATAATCCTATTAAATAAAAGATAATCCCAAAATATTCTAGAACAAATCTAGAATAATCTTTATCTTTATTTCTTACCATAAATATTTATCCAATAAATATTTTATGCACATGTCTTATTAATCACAAGAAAACTAATTTCTTGTTCATTAAACATGCCTTGGGGTCGAAATTTACCTCTTGTGTGACCTAGTCACAATAATTTTAAACTATACACACATTTTTGGGCCAAGATTATGGAAAATGTCTTTTCACATATTTAATTATTTAGCCCAACTAATTTAATAGTCCACTAAACAATTAATTCACATATCGTTTTAATAAAGTCCAATAAGAACTAAATTAATATTATTAGGATTCGACGTCCGAGAATAGCTATGCTATATTAGGAGGCACGTCGGGGACCATGGACTAATAATCAATGGCTCCGATAAATCAAATAAATAATTATAGAATAATTATATTCGATAAATCAATCACGAGAATATGCCACCATAATCCGTGGATTGCACTCCTCCGATTATGAGATTATATTTATCTCCTCACGAGAATAATAATAAGCGTCCATTGATATAATCATTACATATGGATTAATCCTCCATAGATCGCTTCATTCTAAATCGGGAAGTTACCGTCAACCCTTTTTAGAACCTCTTATCCTTATTTACCATTAACCCCTAGTGATCAATTAATTCATACAACTCACTTTGGTGATCAATCGATTGTGATATGAACTCGCGCGATCGATCGATTTCTAGGATTAACAAATAAGGAATCGTCTTATCTACTTCCATAAATGGAAGGAATGGATTCCGTATCTGTGATAACACGGACTACTCACTCAATCGATACAATGCCAAGATGGGGTAATTCGGACCACGGACTCGGTGTAATCCTTAACCGTCAAGTCAAACTTCATGCTGATTCAAGCGATTGGATCGTGATCACCTCGGGATTAAGATATATCCATAAATATGATCATCCATTGATTCGATAAGACTTCTCGATTACGGAATTATATCGAGAACTCTAATCAAATCGGTCGAAATTTCTATATGATATATCTATCATATATAAATGCCCCATTAGGTTCTCTTAACAAAGTCCGGATAAGACAATGCCAACCGCATTAATAGCACGCGTTAAAGGAGACCCGATACTCTCTTAACCAAAGTCGGTATTTTAAGTACATCTTCACTAACTCAATCCTCCCATATACCACAGCTTTTCTTACATAAAACGATAATTAGGGTTTTACGTAGTCGTTAAAGATTATGAGAATAAAACACGATTTATTATAAAACAATTAAACTCACTCGTTAATATGAAGAAAACATGAATCAATCCTCGAACTTCATTACCAAAGATAAAAACGACAAATTTCTACTCGTTATAAAGGAAAACAATAAATTTCGTCAATTCGATGTCAACTTTCGTTATCGAGATCGGAAAAAACCTTTTTTTCTTCAAGGACAACTTCGTTACGAGAGAAAAACAATTTGAATTTGAACTCGTTAATATGAAGAAAACATGAATTCGAACTCGTTACCAAAGATAAAACACAAATTTCTACTCGTTATATAAGGGAAAACACAAATTTCGGGCGATGTCCACTCGTTATCAGAGATAAAACCTTTTTTCTTCAAGGACAACTCGTTACCAGAGAAAAACACAAATTTGAACTCGTTAATATGAAGAAAACATGAATTCGAACTCGTTACCAAAGATAAAACACAAATTTCTACTCGTTATAAAGGGAAAACACAAATTTCCGGCGATGTCCACTCGTTATCAGAGAAAAAACCTTTTTTCTTCAAGGACAACTCGTTACCAGGAGAGAAAAACACGAATTTGAACTCGTTAATATGAAGAAAACATGAATTCGAACTCGTTACCAAAGATAAAACACAAATTTCTACTCGTTATAAAGGAAAACACAAATTTCCGGCGATGTCCACTCGTTATCAGAGAAAAAACCTTTTTTCTTCAAGGACAACTCGTTACCAGAGAAAAACACGAATTTGAACTCGTTAATATGAAGAAAACATGAATTCGAACTCGTTACCAAAGATAAAACACAAATTTCTACTCGTTATAAAGGGAAAACACAAATTTCCGGCGATGTCCACTCGTTATCAGAGAAAAAACCTTTTTTTTCTTCAAGGACAACTCGTTACCAGAGAAAAACACGAATTTGAACTCGTTAATATGAAGAAAACATGAATTCGAACTCGTTACCAAAGATAAAACACAAATTTCTACTCGTTATAAAGGAAAACACAAATTTCCGGCGATGTCCACTCGTTATCAGAGAAAAAACCTTTTTTCTTCAAGGACAACTCGTTACCAGAGAAAAACACGAATTTGAACTCGTTAATATGAAGAAAACATGAATTCGAACTCGTTACCAAAGATAAAACACAAATTTCTACTCGTTATAAAGGGAAAACACAAATTTCCGGCGATGTCCACTCGTTATCGGAAAAAACCTTTTTTCTTCAAGGACAACTCGTTACCAGAGAAAAAACACGAATTTGAACTCGTTAATATGAAGAAAACATGAATTCGAACTCGTTACCAAAGATAAAACACAAATTTCTACTCGTTATAAAGGGAAAACACAAATTTCCGGCGATGTCCACTCGTTATCGGAGAAAAAAAACCTTTTTTCTTCAAGGACAACTTCGTTACCAGAGAAAAAACACGAATTTGAACTCGTTAATATGAAGAAAACATGAATTCGAACTCGTTACCAAAGATAAAACACAAATTTCTACTCGTTATAAAGGAAAACACAAATTTCGGCGATGTCCACTCGTTATCGAGAGAAAAAACCTTTTTTCTTCAAGGACAACTCGTTACAGAGAAAAACACGAATTTGAACTCGTTAATATGAAGAAAACATGAATTCGAACTCGTTACAAAAGATAAAACACAAATTTCTACTCGTTATAAAGGAAAACACAAATTTCCGGCGATGTCCACTCGTTATCGGAGAAAAAACCTTTTTTCTTCAAGGACAACTCGTTACCAGAGAAAAACACAATTTGAACTTCGTTAATATGAAGAAAACATGAATTCGAACTCGTTACCAAAGATAAAACACAAATTTCTACTCGTTATAAAGGAAAACACAAATTTCGGCGATGTCCACTCGTTATCGGAGAAAAAACCTTTTTCTTCAAGGACAACTTCGTTACCAGAGAAAAACACAATTTGAACTTCGTTAATATGAAGAAAACATGAATTCGAACTCGTTACCAAAGATAAAACACAAATTTCTACTCGTTATAAAGGAAAACACAAATTTCGGCGATGTCCACTCGTTATCGGAGAAAAAACCTTTTTTTCTTCAAGGACAACTTCGTTACCAGAGAAAAACACAATTTGAACTTCGTTAATATGAAGAAAACATGAATTCGAACTTCGTTACCAAAGATAAAACACAAATTTCTACTCGTTATAAAGGGAAAACACAAATTTCGGCGATGTCCACTCGTTATCGGAGAAAAAACCTTTTTCTTCAAGGACAACTTCGTTACCAGAGAAAAACACGAATTTGAACTCGTTAATATGAAAAAACATGAATTCGAACTCGTTACCAAAGATAAAACACAAATTTCTACTCGTTATAAAGGAAAACACAAATTTCGGCGATGTCCACTCGTTATCGGAGAAAAACCTTTTTCTTCAAGGACAACTCGTTACCAGAGAAAAACACAAATTTGAACTTCGTTAATATGAAGAAAACATGAATTGAACTCGTTACCAAAGATAAAACACAAATTTCTACTCGTTATAAAGGAAAACACAAATTTCCGGCGATGTCCACTCGTTATCAGAGAAAAAAACCTTTTTTCTTCAAGGACAACTCGTTACCAGAGAAAAACACGAATTTGAACTCGTTAATATGAAGAAAACATGAATTCGAACTCGTTACCAAAGATAAAACACAAATTTCTACTCGTTATAAAGGAAAAACACAAATTTCCGGCGATGTCCACTCGTTATCAGAGAAAAAAACCTTTTTTTCTTCAAGGACAACTTCTTACCAGAGAAAAACACGAATTTGAACTCGTTAATATGAAGAAAACATGAATTCGAACTCGTTACCAAAGATAAAACACAAATTTCTACTCGTTATAAAGGAAAACACAAATTTCGGCGATGTCCACTCGTTATCGGAGAAAAACCTTTTTTTCTTCAAGGACAACTTCGTTACCAGAGAAAAACACAATTTGAACTCGTTAATATGAAGAAAACATGAATTCGAACTCGTTACCAAGATAAAACACAAATTTCTACTCGTTATAAAGGAAAACACAAATTTCCGGCGATGTCCACTCGTTATCAGAGAAAAAACCTTTTTTTCTTCAAGGACAACTCGTTACCAGAGAAAAAACAAATTTGAACTTCGTTAATATGAAGAAAACATGAATTCGAACTCGTTACCAAAGATAAAACACAAATTTCTACTCGTTATAAAGGAAAACACAAATTTCGGCGATGTCCACTCGTTATCGGAGAAAAAAACCTTTTCTTCAAGGACAACTTCGTTACCAGAGAAAAACACGAATTTGAACTCGTTAATATGAAGAAAACATGAATTCGAACTCGTTACCAAAGATAAAACACAAATTTCTACTCGTTATAAAGGAAAACACAAATTTCGGCGATGTCCACTCGTTATCAGAGAAAAAACCTTTTTTCTTCAAGGACAACTCGTTACCAGAGAAAAACACGAATTTGAACTCGTTAATATGAAGAAAACATGAATTCGAACTCGTTACCAAAGATAAAACACAAATTTCTACTCGTTATAAAGGAAAACACAAATTTCGGCGATGTCCACTCGTTATCGGAGAAAAAACCTTTTTTCTTCAAGGACAACTCGTTACCAGAGAAAAACACGAATTTGAACTCGTTAATATGAAGAAAACATGAATTCGAACTCGTTACCAAAGATAAAACACAAATTTCTACTCGTTATAAAGGAAAACACAAATTTCGGCGATGTCCACTCGTTATCGGAGAAAAAACCTTTTTTCTTCAAGGACAACTCGTTACCAGAGAAAAAAACAATGAATTTGAACTCGTTAATATGAAGAAAACATGAATTCGAACTCGTTACCAAAGATAAAACACAAATTTCTACTCGTTATAAAGGAAAACACAAATTTCGGCGATGTCCACTCGTTATCGGAGAAAAACCTTTTTTCTTCAAGGACAACTTCGTTACCAGAGAAAAACACGAATTTGAACTCGTTAATATGAAGAAAACATGAATTCGAACTCGTTACCAAAGATAAAACACAAATTTCCCGGCGATGTCCACTCGTTATCAGAGAAAAAACCTTTTTTCTTCAAGGACAACTCGTTACCAGAAAAAACACGAATTTGAACTCGTTAATATGAAGAAAACATGAATTGAACTCGTTACCAAAGATAAAACACAAATTTCTACTCGTTATAAAGGGAAAACACAAATTTCGGCGATGTCCACTCGTTATCAGAGAAAAAACCTTTTTTCTTCAAGGACAACTTCGTTACCAGAGAAAAACACGAATTTGAACTCGTTAATATGAAGAAAACATGAATTTGAACTCGTTACAAAGATAAAACACAAATTTCTACTCGTTATAAAGGAAAACACAAATTTCGGCGATGTCCACTCGTTATCGGAGAAAAACCTTTTTTCTTCAAGGACAACTCGTTACCAGAGAAAAACACGAATTTGAACTCGTTAATATGAAGAAAACATGAATTCGAACTCGTTACCAAAGATAAAACACAAATTTCTACTCGTTATAAAGGGAAAACACAAATTTCGGCGATGTCCACTCGTTATCAGAGAAAAAACCTTTTTTCTTCAAGGACAACTCGTTACCAGAGAAAAAAACACGAATTTGAACTCGTTAATATGAAGAAAACATGAATTCGAACTCGTTACCAAAGATAAAACACAAATTTCTACTCGTTATAAAGGAAAACACAAATTTCGGCGATGTCCACTCGTTATCGAGAAAAAAAAACTTTTTTCTTCAAGGACAACTCGTTACCAGGAGAAAAACACGAATTTGAACTCGTTAATATGAAGAAAACATGAATTCGAACTCGTTACCAAAGATAAAACACAAATTTCTACTCGTTATAAAGGAAAACACAAATTTCGGCGATGTCCACTCGTTATCGGAGAAAAACCTTTTTCTTCAAGGACAACTCGTTACCAGAGAAAAACACGAATTTGAACTCGTTAATATGAAGAAAACATGAATTCGAACTCGTTACCAAAGATAAAACACAAATTTCTACTCGTTATAAAGGAAAACACAAATTTCGGCGATGTCCACTCGTTATCGGAGAAAAAACCTTTTTTCTTCAAGGACAACTCGTTACCAGAGAAAAACACGAATTTGAACTCGTTAATATGAAGAAAACATGAATTCGAACTCGTTACAAAGATAAAACACAAATTTCTACTCGTTATAAAGGAAAACACAAATTTCGGCGATGTCCACTCGTTATCGGAGAAAAAACCTTTTTTCTTCAGGACAACTCGTTACCAGAGACAAACACGAATTTGAACTCGTTTAATATGAAAAAACATGAATTCGAACTCGTTAATATGAAGAAAACATGAATTCGAACTCGTTATAAAGAAAGATAAATTTACATGTCAACTTTAAATTTCAACTCGTTACTACCATTTTAACATTATTGTACTCAAATATCAAGAAAACAAATTTACTAAGTTTTATTCAAATGTATTTATGATCGTAGTTATTATTTAAATTATTTTGAACATTTTTATAAATCAAAGTTTTATTCAAATGTATAAGTAGTAGTTATTATATAAATTATCGTGATTTTTATAAGTTTTTATAAGTTTTTGTACGTTTAAGTAACCACGTTTGGTATTTTGGTGGTTCATTGCAGGATCATAAGTGGACCAAAATCCTACGAATTCGACATGTTTTGAGCCCTAAAAGAGGTGTTTAGAGGTTAGAAGAAGATGCCACAAGTTTACAAGTTCAACGGAGCAATTTTCTAAGTACTTAAATCGTTACATATTTCGGAGATTTGACCCAGCTTAGAGGCATTTTCAGGGGATGACTTCTTCATTAAAGTGGTAGATTATTCAACGAGCTTTCCAATGCCGCTGAAATCATGTCGTTTGGAGTTCGGGAACTCAAGTTATGGCCAAGTGGCTAATCGATTCGTAATAGTAAAAATCCCGAAAACGACACGTAATACGAATGGCTCATCAAAACGACATTTTCTGAAGAAGTTTCCTTCATGAAAGTTGTATATCTTCAAGAAAGATTTCCAATGGATTTTGAATCAAGTCAATCGGACTTCTACAACTCAAATGGTGGTCAAGTGGCTAATTGATTTGTATTAAGGAAAATCCCGGACCGCGACACGTAATACGAATGGTTCATCAAAACGACGTTTTCTGAAGAAGAGTCCTTGATGAAAGTTGTAGAGTTTTCCGAGAGCTTTCTAATGACGTTTGAATCATAATTTTTGGAGGTCTACAACTCAAGATATGAATTTTATAAGTTTTGGAAGGATCTAGAATTAGCACCACCGGATCGATCCGGCCCTTTCCCGGATCGATCCGGCCTCCCTATTTTGCTATATATACAGAGCATCAAGAACAGAGGAGGCTGCCCCTTCTTTCCCCTTTCTTTTCTCTGTTCTTCTCGTCCATCTTTCTTTCTTTTTTATTTTTTTTTGATGATCATATATATATATATACATATATGATATATATATATATATATATATACACACCTTCATGTATATATATATATTCTATATATGAATATATATGTGATAGATCTATCTATATATATATATATAGATCTAGATCTAGATCTCGTTTTTCATCTCGTTTCTCTTTTAATTTTTCTTTTAGGGCCCGTATATACATATATATGTCTACGTATGTATGTATATATGTTTTTCACATATATAAATAAAATGGTTATAGTATCGTTGTAATGGCGGAATAATTATCGAAGATTGTTGATTTGAAGCTTTGGCATGTTAGATCCGTGGAAACGACCCGATTCGATAGTCATAACGGTAATATATTCTAAAATTGTTATGTTTATTATTTCTATTTCTATTTATATATGATATTAAACTAAAAATATATCTAGCCAAGATATGAATGAATTAGTTAATCTTTTGGTAAAATGAATGATCGACTCTGTAATAATGATTAAAATCAATTATAATGAATCTCTTTCTTTCGCGCTTAATGAAACGTTAAAATTGAAAGACCGGAGGTAAAATTGGCGAGTGAAAGCGTGACAACGGAACCCGATTTCTACCCGGGCGGTTTGTCTTGGGAAAGATAAATTTTATTGAAATTTGTACTCGAGATCGTAATAATGTTAAATCATCAGTTTAATTGAAACTTAAACCGGAAAGTTGAATCGTCCGGCTTTGACAACCGGAGCCTTTTAAATAAAATTGACCGTTTGATGAACGGAATGACTCCTTTTATCTAAAGGTAGATTTGTACTGGGGACACATTCGGAAAAACCGTATGATTGTGGACCTTGGGTGATGACAATGGACATATGACAATTTCATACGCTTCGTGTGAGGAGGAGTTGTCTAGCTTAGAGTACACCGTTTCATTTATAATTGACCTCCTTGCGCAAGCAAGGAAAAGATCTGTCTCATTTATTTCTACTAAAAAGAGATCGTAATTCAGTAACGTATTCTTGGCTAGATCCAAAAATATCTATTATATTAGTATTTATATATATTATATCTATATATCTATTAGTATTTATTTACTGTTTTACTAACATCTAACTCTAACATCTAACTGATCTAACATAATCTAACCCAGGAAAAAGTAAACCTGCGACTTAGATCGAGTTAATAATAGCTTCTTGGTGTTTAACCCCACTTAAAAGAATTACCATGTTTTCCCTGAGGAATACGACCTGACTCACCACACTAGCACTACAATTTTGACCCGGTACACTTGCCGGTTAGGATCTGTATAGCCTAGAAAAGGTCATCGACATTTTGGCGCCGTTGCCGGGAAAACATCGCTAATTTCTTTCTTTGTGTCTAGGGTTACTACTTGTATTAGCTCAAAATTCTCGAGGATAAGTCAACACTCTTCTTATCACATTTCTATTTTTATTTTCCGTTGGTATCTACCTTCTTTTAGTTACCAATTTTCTTCTTCTATTAAATTCGAGTTATTTTCTATTTTCGATAGTAGAAAGTAAACGTGGTCATAACAGCCGAGGATAAGTCAATACATTTCTCAATCTCATTTGTATTTTTATTTTCATTGGTACCTACCTATTTGGTAAGATATCAATTTTTTTATAAAAATACTCGATAAATACCGAGTGGCTTCGGTAATTACCGAGAGAGAGGAAAGGAAAAAAAAAAACCGAAAAAAAAAAAAAAAAAACTACTCGGTAAATATCGAGTGGATTCGGTAATTACCGAGGAGAAAAAAAAAATGTGGTTTTTTTATCGATTTAAGTGTTATTTTCTATTCGATATTTTCTATTCCACAAGAATTGTCAAATCGAGTTACTGAAAATGGCGAAACCGTTGGTGAAACACCTGAACAAGGGATTGCTCATGCTCAAGGTATGGCCAAAACCTTAATCGAAATTTACCTCAACCTAATAAAATGAATCGAGAATAATAGAAATAATCGAATCGGAATAAGCATAATCGTAATAATCGAAACCAGCCTAACCCGAGACCTATATGTGATCAGACCATAAGAAGGTACCAGATTAATAATCCAATTCGTTTACCCAATAAAGGAGCAAATAATTTCGAAATAAAATCTCATCTTTTTGGTTTAATTGACACAAGAGCCCAATTTCTAGGAGAGGATGATGAGGATCCACATCATCACCTCTATCTTTTCAAGAATTGTGTAATCTGACCAAAAGTCATGGTGCTCATCGGGAATTAACGAGGATGTCTTTGTTTCCTTTTTCTTTAAAAGGAAGAGCACGAGATTGGTTTCAGTCACTTCCACATCATTCACTGACTAGTTGGGAGGATATTCACACCGAGTTTTTAAAGCAGTATTTTACTCCTGGTAGAAAATTGGAATTAATAGTCGAAATTGCCAACTTTAAACAAGGATCTCAAGAAGCGTTTGAGAATGCTTGGGAAAGGTTTAAAAAGTTATTAAGAGCTTGTCCCGATCATGGTTATTCATAGAGATGCAAATCCAACTTTTCTAAGTAAAAATTAAGGAAAGACTCACGTGCGGATGTAGATCATGTATGTGGTGGTTCGTTAATGATGAGTGAAGCTCAAGTAGTTTACGATGCTATAGAAAGATTTCCAAAAATAATCGTATGTGGAAACCGGTTCTAGCACAAGAAAAGTAGCTTTATGAGAAAGAATGTACATCGAATACTGAAGTCCTAGCACACTTGGAGAATTTGAGTAGGAAATTTGACGGCTTATTAGCCATAAAACTATAAACTCGAGAAAATATCATACCGAATGACTACTCAAATCATGATAATGTGTCATTAGGGATGGAAGAACCAAAAGGATATTCAAGGAAAAGGTGAATTTTTTTACGACATAGGAATTTGAACAATGCTTATTCAAACTCATTTAATGCTATTAGAAGAGCTCACCCTACTTTTTGTTGGTCCAGAAACCCTAGTAAGCAAGGACAACCACCATATCCAATCCAAAGATGAGAATCCATATAATAATCAAGTTTATCAAGAAGATACCTCGAATCGAATCTACAATCATTACCTAGATCGTATCCACAACATACCACTCAAAGCATACCAGGTCACCCAAAGTTCAACCAAACCTGAAGGAGTTGATAAATGGGAGAACTTAATGGAAAATATGATGGGTATGGTATCTACTCAAGCTCAAAATATGGAAACTATGATAACTTCTATAGGTACAGTCACTAAGGATATGAGTACATTGAAAACATCTATGAGTAGACATGATACCAGAATGAGAATTATAGAAGCTTCATTACGAATCGGAATATCACATGAGTAGAGAAAGAGAACGTAAAAGCAAGAACCCTCGGAAGGATTGCCAAGTAATATCGAAAGAAATGCTGGTGGGGTAAATCTTTGTTATTACAGTGGGAAGGATCTGTGGAAGTAATGGATTAGAAAAATTCGGGAATAATGAAGTAGATGATGATTTAGATGGTAAATATAAGAAGAATATGGAATCTAAAGGGCCATTTCAAACCGAACCTTATCCGGCTCAACCTAAATTCACATCGGTTCAACTGGAAGGGCATCACCACATTCGATGCATATTTTGGAAAAAAGTCTCTGAATGATGACACAAATGTCCTGAAAAGGCACAATCATTCAAGGAAGCTTTACCATCTTCGTCTAAAAAGATGAAGTTGGATAATAAGTATGCATATTTTCTTGACACTTTTCGGCACTTAACTATTAATACCCCTTTCATCGATGTTTGTAAGGGAGAGTTTAGTTTGGGAGTTAATCATGAGAGCGTTATCTTCAACATTTATAATTTATTGAAATATCCACACACTACACTAGAATCTAGTTCTTGTGTAGACACTTTGTGTTCTTTTGTTTTGGATCGTACTAACATGCAGGTAATTGAAGAAGATGACTTTAGCAATAATGTGAAAGCTCGCAAACCGAAAGCTCGAAAATCAAAGGAAAAGGTCAAGAATCGTTTGGATTGGTGGAAATTGTCTAACCTCTCTGTTGGAAACCGGTGTTAAAGAAGAATGTGGTGCGTGAGGATGACCCACCACCAAAGGCCTTAAAAGCAAGCACGGTAAAGTCCGGCTATAGACTATAAATTTAGTAAATCACGGGTACTATCCTTCCTATTTACTCCTTAAGCATTTATTTACGGTTGGTTCATGTGCTTAGTTGCTACATGCTTTGGTGAGTAATTGTTAGAAGTATCCCGTTTTGTTTAGTGTATTATATTAGTTAATCATTATCATTTTGGTCGAGCAAACGACGTTAACCAAAAGCGCTACGGGAGGCAGACCCGTAAAATGTTAAATATAATAATTACTCATACTTTGGATAATACTTTGCTAATACTTAGGATTGATTTTCATTTTGTTTCACCAAGTCTTAGGATGAATGTTTGAATGACATTAAACGGGAATGATTAGGTGGTTATCCGAAAATCCCGAGGTAGAACAAAGATAAAATTCAAATGCGTCATTTCTTGGACTTAGGTTGTTAGAACGATTTGAAATAACCCTGGAGGATCTGGGTATAAAAGACTCAGAGTTAATACTTGTCACACATTTCATATCATGATCTAGTCTGTCTTAAATTTCAAATAATGTGTGACATGTATTAGTTCAACTACTGTGGAATATTGTGTGTTTTAAATCAATAAAAGTTTATGTGGTTTGTTTATCTACCCTTTTGCATTACACTGTCTCACTCCACACACTTTTATTTTATTTGCACACACAACGGTCATAACTTTGACCCACCCACCCACCCATTTTATCATCCGAGTATTTGTTTTGACTTGTTTTAGTGCACCATTGCTTTCCCAACAACTTATTTACACTCACTTTACATTGGGGACAATGTAAGTTCGTTAGTAGGGGGTAGAGTCGTTGTTGGTCTAGCAATGGTATTA
The DNA here is from genome assembly GCA_026214975.1 of Gentiana macrophylla. NCBI lineage: Eukaryota > Viridiplantae > Streptophyta > Magnoliopsida > Gentianales > Gentianaceae > Gentiana > Gentiana macrophylla. Next base: position 27,008 of record JAOBSW010001228.1, on the reverse strand, counting down.
ATGCTTATTTTGTATCAATAAATCCCTTAGTTTTCGATCTTTTTTCAACATTATTTAGTTGATTAAAATAAATTGTATAAGGTATATATTTCATGGATTTAGAGATATAATGATCAATTTGGATGTGTATAACCAATGTGAACCGTAAGTGCATTGTAATTCCAAATATATTTGTGTAACATGAATTCCTTCACGTAAAGCCTTTGACATTGAAGCGAAAATTTTAAACTGTATCCATTCAGTATCCTAGTGGTTATTCTAGATAATAACAGTAACTTAGTACCTAACTTTTGAACGTGTACTGTGAATATCTGAAGGTTTGAATGTGATAGAAAGGATATAAGTTAAGTTTATGAAAAAAAAAAAAAAAAAAAAAAAAGAGATGAACTATATATATGTCGGTTGTAGCTACCAATGATTTGAGTGCGATGGGCGTTATCACGAAACGCGTCATATATCACTATGAGGTTTAAAAGCTCCCGATTGCCCGATGATAATAGTCCACGGCTAGGGTGTTATCACGAAACATCCTATTGCTTGGGAATGAAGGCATATGCTACACATGTGAAATTAAGTTCATCAAAAAAAAAAAAAAAATTTGGTTAAGCATGGTTGAAAACTTAGCTATCTTCTCGACTATCCCAAAGATAAACCGAATGATATGCTTTAGGGATTATCCTAATAAGTACAGGAGGAGGACTTTGTGTGGAACAGCTCTGCTTATACCTAGGAAAGTCATTAGAGGCTGTCTGAATGGATATTTGTGTGTTTTGCTTGATTTATTCAAGAGAGGATAGTGGAAATTGAAAAGGCTTGTCACACACACACACTCTATTATACATTTATATTGAGGTTAACGCCTTGGTTGTAATTCTATCACGGTTGCAACATCTCGGTTGTTTCTTATACCTTCTATCTTCATAAATTTATCTCTTATTCATTTTGTTTTATCGCTTGTTTTGATCGAGGACGACCAAAAGCTAAGTAGGGGTTGTGATGAGAGATAAATTTATGATCGTTTTTATGACATTTCGCCCCATTTCTGATACCATTTTGAACATTATTGTATCAAATCAAGTCAAAATTACTAAGTTTTATTCAAATGTATAAGTAGTAGTTATTATATAAATTATCGTATTTTTATAAGTTTTTATAAGTTTTTGTACCGGTTTAGTAACCGGTGTGTCGTGTCGGATTTACGTTTGGTATTTTGGTGGTTCATTGCAGGATCATAAGTGGACCAAAATCCTACGTAACGACATGTTTTGAGCCCTAAAAGAGGTGTTTAGAGGTTAGAAGAAGATGCCACAAGTTTACAAGTTCAACGGAGCAAATTTTCTAAGTACTTAAATCGTTACATATTTTCGACGGAGATTTGACCCAGCTTAGAGGCATTTTAAGGGGATGACTTCTTCATTAAAGTGGTAGATTATTCAACGAGCTTTCCAATGCCGCTGAAATCATGTCGTTTGGAGTTCGGGAACTCAAGTTATGGCCAAGTGGCTAATCGATTCGTAATAGTAAAAATCCCGAAAACGACACGTAATACGAATGGCTCATCAAAACGACATTTTCTGAAGAAGTTTCCTTCATGAAAGTTGTATATCTTCAAGAAATATTTCCAATGGATTTTGAATCAAGTCAATCGGACTTCTACAACTCAAATGGTGGTCAAGTGGCTAATTGATTTGTATTAAGGAAAATCCCGGACACGACACGTAATACGAATGGTTCATCAAAACGACGTTTTCTGAAGAAGAGTCCTTGATGAAAGTTGTAGAGTTTTCCGAGAGCTTTCTAATGACGTTTGAATCATAATTTTTGGAGGTCTACAACTCAAGATATGAATTTTATAAGTTTTGGAAGGATCTAGAATTAGCACCACCGGATCGATCCGCCCTTTCCCGGATCGATCCGCCTCCTATTTTGCTATATATACAGAGCATCAAGAACAGAGGAGGCTGCCCCTTCTTTCCCCTTTCTTTTCTCTGTTCTTCTCGTCCATCTTTCTTTCTTTTTTATTTTTTTGATGATCATATATATATATATATACATATATGATATATATATATATATATACACACCTTCATGTATATATATATATTCTATATATGAATATATATGTGATAGATCTATCTATATATATATATATATATCTAGATCTAGATCTCGTTTTCATCTCGTTTCTCTTTTAATTTTCTTTTGGGGTACCCGTATATACATATATATGTCTACGTATGTATGTATATATGTTTTTCACATATATAAATAAAATGGTTATAGTATCGTTGTAATGGCGGAATAATTATCGAAGATTGTTGATTTGAAGCTTTGGCATGTTAGATCCGGTGGAAACGACTTCGATTCGATAGTCATAACCGGTAATATATTCTAAAATTGTTATGTTTATTATTTCTATTTCTATTTATATATGATATTAAACTAAAAATATATCTAGCCAAGATATGAATCAAATTAGTTAATCTTTTGGTAAAATGAATGATCGACTCGGTAATAATGATTAAAATCAATTATAATGAATCTCTTTCTTCTGCGCTTAATGAAACGTTAAAATTGAAAGACCGGAGGGTAAAATTGGCGAGTGAAAGCGTGACAACGGAACCCGCTTTCCTACCGAAGGCGATTTGTCTTGGGAAAGATAAATTTTATTGAAATTTGTACTTTCGAGATCGTAATAATGTTAAATCATCAGTTTAATTGAAACTTAAACCGGAAAGTTGAATCGTCCGGCTTTGACAACCGGAGCCTTTTAAATAAAATTGACCGTTTGACGAACGGAATGACTCCTTTTTATCTAAAGGTAGATTTGTACTCGGGACCTGTTCAGAAAAACCGTAACAGTTGTGGACCTTGGACTGATGACAATGGACATATGACAATTTCATACGCTCGTGTGAGGAGGAGTTGTCTAGCTTAGGAGTACACCGTTTCATTTATAATTGACCTCCTTGCAGCAAGGAAAAGATCTGTCTCATTTATTTCTACTAAAAAGAGATCGTAATTCAGTAACGTATTCTTGGCTAGATCCAAAAATATCTATTATATTAGTATTTATATATATTATATCTATATATCTATTAGTATTTATTTACTGTTTTACTAACATCTAACTCTAACATCTAACTGATCTAACATAATCTAACCCAGGAAAAAGTAAACCTGCGACTTAGATCGAGTTAATAATAGCTTCTTGGTGTTTAACCCCACTTAAAAGAATTACCATGTTTTCCCTGAGGAATACGACCTGACTCACCACACTAGCACTACAATTTGACCCGGTACACTGCCGGTTAGGATCTGTATAGCCTAGAAAAGGTCCGTCATTACCAAAGATAAAACACAAATTTCTACTCGTTATAAAGGGAAAACACAAATTTCCGGCGATGTCCACTCGTTATCAGAGAAAAAACCTTTTTTTCTTCAAGGACAACTCGTTACCAGAGAAAAACATGAATTTCAACTCGTTAATATGAAGAAAACATGAATTCGAACTCGTTACCAAAGATAAAACACAAATTTCTACTCGTTATAAAGGGAAAACACAAATTTCCGGCGATGTCCACTCGTTATCAGAGAAAAAACCTTTTTTCTTCAAGGACAACTCGTTACCAGAGAAAACACGAATTTGAACTCGTTAATATGAAGAAAACATGAATTCGAACTCGTTACCAAAGATAAAACACAAATTTCTACTCGTTATAAAGGAAAACACAAATTTCCGGCGATGTCCACTCGTTATCCGAAAAAACCTTTTTTCTTCAAGGACAACTTCGTTACCAGAGAAAACACGAATTTGAACTCGTTAATATGAAGAAAACATGAATTCGAACTCGTTACCAAAGATAAAACAAAAATTTCTACTTGTTATAAAGGAAAACACAAATTTCCGGCGATGTCCACTGCTATCGGAGAGAAAAACATTTTTTCTTCAAGGACAACTCGTTACCAGAGAAAAACACGAATTTGAACTCGTTAATATGAAGAAAACATGAATTCGAACTCGTTACCAAAGATAAAACACAAATTTCTACTCGTTATAAAGGGAAAACACAAATTTCCGGTGATGTCAACTCGTTATCAGGGAAAAAACCTTTTTTCTTCAAGGACAACTCGTTACCAGTGAAAAACATGAATTTGAACTCGTTAATATGAAGAAAACATGAATTCGAACTCGTTACCAAAGATAAAACACAAATTTCTACTCGTTATAAAGGAAAACACAAATTTCCGGCGATGTCAACTCGTTATCAGAGAAAAAACCTTTTTTTCTTCAAGGACAACTCGTTACCAGAGAAAAACATGAATTTGAACTCGTTAATATGAAGAAAACAAGAATTCGAACTCGTTACCAAAGATAAAACACAAATTTCTACTCGTTATAAAGGGAAAACACAAATTTCCGGCGATGTCCACTCGTTATCAGAGAAAAACCTTTTTTTTTTCAAGGACAACTCGTTACCAAAGAAAAACACGAATTTGAACACGTTAATATGAAGAAAACATGAATTCGAACTCGTTACCAAAGATAAAACACAAATTTCTACTCGTTATAAAGGGAAAACACAAATTTCCGGCGATGTCAACTCGTTATCAGAGAAAAAACTTTTTTCTTCAAGGACAACTCGTTACCAGAGAAAAACACGAATTTGAACTCGTTAATATGAAGAAAACATGAATTCGAACTCGTTACCAAAGATATAACACAAATTTCTACTCGTTATAAAGGAAAACACAAATTTCGGCGATGTCCACTCGTTATCAGAGAAAAAACCATTTTTTCTTCAAGGACAACTCCTTACCAGAGAATAACACGAATTCGAACTCGTTAATATGAAGAAAACATGAATTCGAACTCGTTACCAAAGATAAAACACAAATTTCTACTCGTTATAAAGGGAAAACACAAATTTACAGCGATGTCCACTCGTTATCGAGAGAAAAACCTTTTTTCTTCAATGATAACTTCGTTACGAGAGAAAAACACGAATTTGAACTTGTTAATATGAAGAAAACAAGAATTGAACTCGTTACCAAAGATAAATAACAAATTTCTACTCGTTATAAAGGAAAACACAAATTTCCGCGATGTCAACTCGTTATCGTGAAAAAACTTTTTTTCAAGGACAACTCGTTACCAAGTGAAAAACACGAATTTGAACTCGTTAATATGAAGAAAACATGAATTCGAACTCGTTACCAAAGATAAAACACAAATTTCTACTCGTTATAAAGGAAAACACAAATTTCCGCGATGTCCACTCGTTATCGGAGAAAAACTTTTTTCTTCAAGGACAACTCGTTACCAGAGAAAAACATGAATTTGAACTCGTTAATATGAAGAAAACAAGAATTCGAACTCGTTACCAAAGATAAAACACAAATTTCTACTCGTTATAAAGGGAAAACACAAATTTCCGGCGATGTTGTTCGGTAAAAACGTGTTTTAAATTTATAAACCGAAACACCCCAAGTATAAGGATCGTAGTATAGGGTGTTTACGGGTCGTCCTAAGGGAGTGGAATGTTTATCGGATTCAGATAACAATTATTCTAACGATTATGTCACGATTATCTATCTAAACGAAAGTTGAAACTAACTAAAACCTAAACCTAAGAATTAAAAGCGAAAACGAGAGATAAAACAAGCTGAAAAATAAGAAAAGCGAGAAAACCAGACGGCGTTCACTAAAGTGAGCGGCGTCCTCAAAACTAAACCTAATGGACGGCGTCGCTATTGCGGACGGCGTCGATTATGAATGAAGCGAAAAATTGCGAAAAAACAAAGCGAGAAACTAGGGTTTATCAACTAGAACTTAAACTAAAGATTAAACTAATGATTCGATTAATAAACAATAAAGGAAAACACAAATGAGGCAACGAATCCACCCATCAACCAACAACCCCAACTAGATGGTGATCTAAGATGTAGTTTTTAGTGGTGATTTATTCACGAATCCAATTAAATATCTTCAATCAAATTCTAGGGTTTCGTTTATCTTTTCAAATAAACTAAACATACAATCAAACCGAAATCACGAGGTTGTTTCCAAACTCTTACTCAACTAATCATGCATAATCTCTTAAAACACGAATAATTGCATCACTTGAACGAAATAAAACTTAAACCAATATATTTTCATACATAGATCCAAGCATATAGATATAGATAAATCGTTTCATCAAATTGTTAATTCCAACAAAACATGATCAATACAAAACAGCATCCAAAGTGATGAAAAACTATAAATTAAACTCACTAACACAAAGCATCGAACTCTCTAGTTGGTTGTGTTGATGATGGGCTTCCTCCGTCGACTCACTTGCAAGGTATTTAGCCAACAATCATGTTGAAGATGATTGTTGGTTGGGAGATTTGCATCTCTGTGAAATTAGGGTTCTCGGCCGCAGACTTTTGGTGAATTTGCGATCTCAATTATGTGGTATATGAATTAGGGTTGGGGCTGCTTTGCTTTATATAGAGTTTCAAGTCGGTTAGGGTTAAGTCGGCAACGGACGCTGTCTGCAGTCTTATGGGCGCCCGTCCCGAATGCTGGACGCTGAGTAAACGCTTCGTTCATCCTCCGTCTGAACTCTCTGAATGTAAAACACAATTCGGACGCCCGTTTGCTTTATCAAACGCCCGTGCTGGAATGGACGCCGCACTGACGCTTCGTCCAAGATCTTTGAGGGTCGGATTTCATCATCTTTATCCAATTTCTTCAAGCCAATTCCAACTCTATCTCTTATGATTCGACTTGAGCTTCATTTATCCACTTATCGCACTCGAAAATTAACTCCTACATGATAAATAAACAATGCAAAAATGTAATAAAATCCAAATAATAATAATTCCATTAAATCAACACTTAAAATCATCAATTTTGCATACAACCCTCTTAAAATCATCTTTATTAAATAATTACACTTAAAACCTTAATTCTCATGTAAATTGTGCAAATGTGGGAAAAATAATAATGAAATATACCCTTAATAATCATATAAATATGGCCTTAACAACACCCCCACACTTAGCTTTTGTATGCGTCCTCGGACAAAACAATCAAAACTATAGCTCAACTTTATAAATAATCCACATAGATCTCTAACTCACGTAATGAAAGATACAACAACTATAGCAAATAATACCAACACAGAGATAGATTCGGTGTAAGTGTGACAAGCCATTCTCAATCTAACAAGCCTTTCAAAGAAATATCCTCTCAAAAATTCCAATGACTATCTTAGGTACAAACAATAATAGCTCCACTCAAAGCCTTCCCACGCACTCAAGAGGATAATCCCTACAAACATATCATGCGGTTCTACTGGGTATAAGATCCATGATAACAAAGACTTCACTTTATTCTTAACTCATCATTTTTCAAAATTTTCAAATGTGACGCATATCGAGAATAAGCTCTTACCCATCATAGTAGAATAGGATGTTTAAATGATAACACCCTACCTTACTCAAATCATAAGGTAGCTTCTCACGATCGTCGTGAGCTTTTGGTCATCATAGTGGTATAGGACATACGAGGTATACCCTACCGCACCCAAATCATAAACCAACTTCCGACAAACGTATTTATTAATAATCGCTCACTCACTTTATTTATTCACTTTTCAAAGTCATAAGTTACATCTCACCTATCACATTCAAACGTTATGATATTCACGGCTACGGTCTAACTTAGGTGTAACTATACCGACCTTCCTAAGATAAATCATTAAAAATAATGAAAGGATATAATTCAAAAGTCATGCTTCAATCTCAAAGGCTTTAAGTGAATGAAAAACTAAAACTATCTCCATAAAAGTAAAACATGCTATAATTATCTCACTAAGTCACATACTATCATCGTTAGAAAACTACAACTAGCAAGCATCTAGTTCCAATTATATGCTCAAGATTTACAAAAAATTTTAAATTTACAAAGAAATTTAACATTCACTCATATTTCAAAGGATATAGCATAAAAACATACCCAAACACCCCCACACTTAAATCACATTATGTCCTCGTAATGTGCAAATATAAAAGACAAGAAAACTTAGTTTGGTTCAACAAGTGGTGGTTGTCGAATGAAAGTTGGCGGAGGTCAGGCGGAGCATGAACATACCGCAACAACTCGAATAGACAACACCGACAGATAGTAACTCAAAAACACTGCTCAAAAGTATCTCGCAACACTCGACATACCATATAATCTCGGGTACACGGGGTATATGAGCAACACAAAACACAAAACACTTACAATGAACGTAAGAGGAATAACCAACAACACAACATCAACTAAAGTATTATTTCTAACACAATAAAACAAAACAACCTAAGAAAAGAAACAAACAAAGAAAACTAGGCTGCCTCCTGGAGCGCTCTTTTAATGTCAATAGCTTGACACGAGTTCAAAAGATCAACCCGGATCGGGCCACTTTGGTTTGACTACCACCACCTTAGTATCGTAATCGAATTACTAGAGGTGAAATGATTTTCACCACAACAACAAGTCAAGTGCGCAATAAGATCATTAAACCTTTCTCTCACACTACACCGACTCTTTCTTCTTGTTCTTGCGGATGATAGGCATAGACACAAAGGTATGATCGAAGTTTCATTGAAGGTACCTCACGGGTGGAGATAGGAACGTCATCGTTATCGACTCAAAGAAATAAGATGGAATCTCCTCACAAATCGGGACATCTGTATTCTCATCTCTGCTTTGGAAATAAAGAATCTCAGGCTTTTCCTTTGGTTGCCCAAAATATTTCTTAAGTCGATGGCCATTCACTTTAAAAGCTTGATTACCATACCCGTTCAAAGTAATTACTCCACTAGGATTAACCTCGAGAATCTCAAAGGGACCAGACCATCTAGACTTGAGTTTACCCGGAAACAGGTGAAGTCTAGTATTATAAAGTAAAGCCATTTCACCAACTTTGAATTCTCGGTCCTTGATCTTAGCGTCATGGAGTATCTTAGTTCTCTCCTTCTTGAGCTTAGCATTCTCGTATGCACGGAGTCCGAATTAAATCGAGGAGTTCGTTCAATCAGTAACAATCTTTTCTCCCCACAGAGTTGGCTATCAAAATTTAAGAATTTAATTGCCCAGAAAGCTCTGTGTTCAAGTTCGACAGGTAAATGACAAGCTTTGCCATAGACCATTTGGAAGGGTGACGTGCCCATCGGGGTCTTGAATGCAGTACGATAAGCCCACAACGCGTCATCCAACTTCAGACTCCAATTAGATCGATTATTGTTCACGGTCTTCTCAAAATTCTTTTCAAGCTCTGGTTGCTTACCTCGACTTGGCCACTTGGTTTGAGGATGATATGGTGTACCAATCTTATGTTTGACACCATACTTCTCAAGATCTTGTCAAGCGGCGCATTGCAAAAGTGAGTACCTTCATCACTAATGAGTGCTCTCGGACGACCAAATCTAGTAAAGATATTCTTTTGCAAGAATTTCTTTACAACCTTATGATCATTAGTTTGAGTAGCTATGGCCTCGACCCACTTGGAAACATAGTCCACACAGACGAGGATATACTTATTACCGCATGAGGATGGAAAGGGTCCCATAAAATCTATGCCCCATACATCGAAAACTTCGCGATTCAAGAATGGGCTTAAGTGGCATTTCCATCCGACTACTCTGCCGTCCAGTTCTCTGGCACCTATCACAACCTTTACAAAAGGCTTCGCATCCTTAAGCATGAGTCGGCCGGTAGAATCCAACTTGAAGAATCTTTGCAACCGTCTTTGGTGTTCCATAGTGACCTCCGGTAGGACCATTATGGCATTGTTCTAAGATATCCCATCGATCATGCTCGGGAACACACCTTGAAGCAACCCGTCTTTACTGGACTCAACAAATAAGGATCTTCCCATACGAGATATTTTGAGATCGAGAAAAGAACTTTTTTCTTCTCGATACGTCATGTCTTCTAAATGACCACTCGCTAAATAGTTGACGTAGTCGACATACCACGGCCTAACCGTTTCAAGCTTCATCAATTGCTCGATCGGAAAATCAATGCCTATATCATTGTGATTTTCTCGCACCCTCATTTACTAAGCGAGATAAATGATCACCACAATATTCTCACTACCTTTCTTATCTTTAATCACAAGGTCAAACTCTTGTAGAATTAAAATCCATCTAAGTAACCTTGGTTTGGCATCCGCTTTATCCATAAGGTAGCGTAAAGTCGCATGATCTGTCCATACAATCACTTGAGACCGAGAAGATAGCTTCTAAATTTGTCAATGGCAAAAACAACGACTAAGAATTCCTTCTCGATCGTAGTATAATTGCATTGAGCCGGGTTCAAGGTGCGACTCGCATAATAGATGGGCTGAACCTTTTATCAAGTCTTTGACCTAAAGCGCACTCTCACGGCGTAATTAGAGGCATCGCACATCAATTCGAAAGGCTTGGTCCAGTCAGATGCTACTAAAATAGGGGCACTGATAAGCTTATCTTTCAGACAATTGAAAGCTTCTTTGCACTTCGCATCGAACAAGAAATCTACATCTTCTTTCAAGAGATTTGATAAAGGCTTGGCAATCGTAGAAAAGTCTCTAATGAAACGCCGGTAGAAGCCAACATGTCCTAGAAAACCTCGTTACCTCTTTCACTTTGCCTTAGGGTACGTCATCTTTTCAATGGCTTCAACCTTAGCCTTATCAACTTGAATACCAAAGATTGGACACCTTATGTCCCAAAACTATTCCTTCATCAACTAGAAAATGGCATTTTTCCCGATTAAGCACCAGATTTTCTCAACACACCGTTGGAGTACCATATCTAGGTTCTTTAAAATTTCATCAAAGCTATCACCGTAGACTGAGAAGTCGTCCATGAAGACTTCCATGCATTTCTCAACAAGTCCATCAAAAATGGCCAACATGCACCGTTGAAAAGTCGCGGGTGCATTGCATAGACCGAATGGCATTCTACGAAAAGCAAAAGTACCAGATGGACACGTAAACGTTGTCTTCTCTTGGTCATTGGGGTCAATGGCTATCTGGAAGTAACCAGAGTATCCATCGAGAAAACAATAATACTTGTGACCACTCGGTCTTTCAATTAGTTGGTCAATGAAGGGTAAGGGAAGTGATCTTTTGCGGTGACTTCATTCGATCTCGATAGTCGATCTGATCTCTGTAGCGATCCACGAGGCGTAGGGGCAACTTCCTCCCTTTTCATTCTTTTCAACCGTGATTCCGCCTTCTTTGGCACAACTTGAGTAGGGTGACCCACTCGCTATCGGCGATTGCATAGATGATTCCCATGTCAAGCCACTTTATAACCTCCTTTTGACAACCTCTTGCATATGCGGATTCAACCTTCGCCGAGGTTGTCTCACCTTTTAGCTCCTTCCTCCGTTCGGATTTTATGCATGCATATGTGCAGGCTGATCCTCGGATATCACCCACTTGCCAACCGAGCGCGGATGTTTTTCTTAAGCACTTCTATCACCGTGCTTCTTGCTCGAGGTTGAGTTTCAAGAAATGATCAAAGGCAATTTATCTCCATCCTTAAGGAAGATATACTTAAGGTGTTTTGGAAGCGGTTTGAGCTCTAAATCAGTAGGTGGTTGCTCAATACTAGACTTTAACGGGCCACCTTTCTCCCTATGAGCTTGAAGTGGTTGACAGTAGAACACCTCATCTTCCCGAGGCTCAACCCCAGAAAGGTACTGGATCAAATCATCCATCGGAATCCTCCGGTCAACACTTGCTTCCTTTTTCTTGTGATCGATCATTTTCCTTAACTCTTCGTCTTTCAGCTCTTCTGCCAGCTCTTCCCACTCATCTACTTCCCAATGAGTAGCTTCTTTCCAAAACTCTACCTCGTCCCAACTACCCATCAGAGCTTCTTCTTCACCAGGGATGAAGTCTTCCTGACTCAGTTCCTTGAGATTATCGTTTGTTGCTGGGTATCTCCATGCTTCTAACTCAATAACAGGCTCAGTATGAGCGAGTGAAGATGACTCGTCAATGCCTACGGCTGGAAATGAATTAGAAGATGGTCCGCAGTCAGCCGGATCCTCAATGTCCATGACTTCAAAAACACCTATCTCTGTAAGCTCCATTGCATCTTCGTAATAGGCATCTCCTCCGTCCTCATATATGGCTTCGACAAACGATATTTCATCAATTACGGCTCTTTCAGGATGTGTCCCTCGTGTGAAGGTGACAGATGTGTCACCGACTCTAAGAGTAATCTGTCCTTTGCAGAAGTCGATGAGAGCGTTAGAAGTGTCTAAAAAGGTTCGGCCTAGAATTAAAGGCATCTCCTTGTCAGGTGGATAGTCTAGAATAACCCAGTCGGTAGGGAAGACCAAATGTTCAATTTGAAGGAGAACATTAGCTACACAACCGGCTGCAGTACGACTAGATTTGTCTACCATCTGAAGGGAAATGGGGCGTTCCCGCATTCTTTTGTCTAGCCCGAGCTTCTTGCATACATTTAATGGCATCACATTAATAGAGGCCCCTGAGTCGCATAAGACATTTTCGAACAAATGGCCTTCAATCTCGCAAGATATTGAAGGTCTGCAGAGTCACCTCGCTTAACAAATGACTTTCTGTGAAACCATTGCGCAATCTTCTCAAACACTTCTTCACCATGCCACAAGCTTCCTCTTGCTCCCACGAATTCTTTTTAAGATACTTAGTACATTTAGGCATTTCGACAATACCTCATTAAGGGCATACTCACTTTAGTGTCCCTAAGTATCCTCCTCACTCCAAAGATATCTTTGCTTGTCGTTAGTGAGGTTTTCTCTTTCCTTTTGGTGGATAAGGAAGGGCTTTATCATTCTTCGTAGCTTGATTCTTTATCGCCTCGTCCTCCTTATCCTTCCATCTCACAAACTTCTCTTCCTTTTTCTTAGTCGAAGTACGCCCTTGACTTTCCTTCCTTTCCTCATCATCGAATTATTTTCACCCTCCGAAGAATTGTCACTAAGCTCCTCCTCATTGCTTTCTTCGGCATGTGGTTTCGATTTCCCCTCTGAACTCATGGCGTCGGGAGGGGCTACTCGCTTCCGACATCTTGCCGGGTCCAGCCTTCTTACCACTTCTCGAGTTACTTCGCTCAACTCTCTTCTTGCCCATACTCCCATTGTGGTGTAATGGCGGTGCAAACATTCACATCGACTTTTGGATTTCTCTCGGTATAACTCGGAAGTTTACCGTGAGGTCTGCTGCTTGGCAGTCCGCCATCCGACCAACTTGTCTCTCAATTGCTTTAACACTAGTAGACGAGTCTTCACCATGTCTACCAGCTCATCGAATTTGTGTTGAGGGACACATGAGGTGGTATGATTATTGTTCTGAGTTTGATTCCAGCCACCTTGGGGCCTTTGAGAGTTAGGAGCTGTCCTTTGATAGTTTGAGTTGAAAGAATTCGAATTTGAAGGTCCAGGTGGTAACTTGGCTTGATTGAAGTTTTGTCTTTGAAATCTGAATAGTTAAGTTGCAGTTGAAGTTTCGGAAGGGTTGGTTTTGATTATCCATTAGGTTTACCTCCTCCGTCATCTCGATCCCTGCTGAGTTTCAAGATAATTTGAATCGTAAGGTCAGATCTGAAGATTGGCCAACTGCTTGCTTATCAATTCCATCTGAGCAACCAACAGTTGTGTATCAGGATTGCTTGCAGTACCTTCTTTCTTAACAATATTGGTCTTCTTAGGAGTCGACCACATATTGTTCTTGGCTATTGTCTCAGCCACTCTATAGGCGAGTCTCATCACACTCCCCTAAGAAGGATCCATGAGTCAGTGTGGAGTCAAGATAGTCTCTATTAGGTTGAGAGACACCTCTCAGTAAAAGCAGTTCCAACAACTCATGTCTGGCTCATATCCGTGATTGGGGCACTTCCTCATCAACAGATTTAATCTCTCCCAAGCTTTGCCAACAGCCTCATCCTCCATCTCGCTCAAACGTAGCTATTTCCCGTTTCATCTCCATAATCTTGCCTGGTGAAACCCACTTGAGAGCGAAGGCTCTTTTGACATCATTCCAAGTATGGAGGGAATGATGTGCTAACGACTTAAACCATCTGCTTGCTTCACCTTTCAAAGCAAAAGGAAATAGCTTCAACTTTACGATCTCGTAATCAACACCAGGATAATGGCACCTTTCACAGATTTGTACGAATGTGGACAAGAAGTCGTGTGGATCTTCCTGAGCAGTACCATGGAAAGAGCTATTCTGAACTAGAGCAACTACTCCGTTCTTTAGATCAAAGTTCGCTCCTCCCATGTCGGGAGGACGAATAGGTCTATGTCCCTCGAGAAAATCTTGGTTTAGATATGGAGTGTAGGGTCCCCGGTTCGATTGATTAAGCCGGTTTTAGCGGAATTGTTGAAGTTGTTGATTTATGCCGACTTCTTGATTACATTATTGTTGCTGCAGAGCTTGCATTTGTTGAAGGAGTAAATTTAACTGAGCTTGGGGATCAGGATTTGGAATTGGTGGATCTTGATCCGCCATTTTATCCAAATCGGGGAAGAAGCCTTCTTTTAAGGATAGATCGTTCGTGCTCGGGATCAAAGATCGAAGTCCCTTCTACTTCTCGTTTGCATAAACCGGAAGAAAGGAAAGAAAGAAATCAACCCTTTGGGGTTGATTAGAATAGGTTTAGAAAAAGGTTAGATGGTTTAGAGGAGAAAAGAAAAAAAAAAAAAAACGTGTTTTAAATTTATAAACCGAAACACCCCAAGTATAAGGATCGTAGTATAGGGTGTTTACGGGTCGCCCTAAGGGAGTGGAATGTTTATCGGATTCGATAACAATTATTCTAACGATTATGTCACGATTATCTATCTAAACGAAAGTTGAAACTAACTAAAACCTAAACCTAAGAATTAAAAACAGAAAACAGAGATAAAACAAGCTGAAAAATAAGAAAACAGAAAAACCAGACGAGCGTTCACTAAAGTGAACGAGCGTCTGAAAACTAAACCTAATGGACGGCGTGCGCTGTTGCGGACGGCGTGCGATTATTAAATGAAGCGAAAATTGCGAGAAAAACAAAGAGAAACTAGGGTTTATCAACTAGAACTTAAACTAAAGATTAAACTAATGATTCGATTAATAAACAATAAAGGAAAACACAGCGAGGCAACGAATCCACCCATCAACCAACAACCCCCAACTAGATGGTGATCTAAGATGTAGTTTTTAGTGGTGATTTATTCACGAATCCAATTAAATATCTTCAATCAAATTCTAGGTTTCGTTTATCTTTTCAAATAAACTAAACATACAATCAAACCGAAATCACGAGGTTGTTTCCAAACTCTTACTCAACTAATCATGCATAATCTCTTAAAACACGAATAATTGCATCACTTGAACGAAATAAAACTTAAACCAATATATTTTCATACATAGATCCAAGCATATAGATATAGATAAATCGTTTCATCAAATTGTTAATTCCAACAAAACATGATCAATACAAAACAGCATCCAAAGTGATGAAAAACTATAAATTAAACTCACTAACACAAAGCATCGAACTCTAGTTTGGTTGTGTTGATGATGGGCTTCCTCCGTCGACTCACTGCAAGGTATTTAGCCAACAATCATGTTGAAGATGATTGTTGGTTGGGAGATTTGCATCTCTGTGAAATTAGGGTTCTCTGGCCGCAGCTTTTTGGTGAATTTGCGATCTCAATTATGTGGTATATGAATTAGGGTTGGGGCTGCTGCTTTATATAGAGTTTCAAGTCGGTTAGGGTTAAGTCGGCAACGGACGCTAAATGCTGTCTTATGGGCGCCCATCCGAATGCCTGGACGCTGAGTAAACGCTCGTTCATCCTCCGTCTGAACTCTCTGAATGTAAAACACAATTCCGGACGCCCGTTTGCTTTATCAAACGCCCGTCTGGAATGGACGCCGCATTTAACGCTTCGTCCAAGATCTTTGAGGGTCGGATTTCATCATCTTTATCCAATTTCTTCAAGCCAATTCCAACTCTATCTCTTATGATTCGACTTGAGCTTCATTTATCCACTTATCGCACTTCAAAATTAACTCCTACATGATAAATAAACAATGCAAAAATGTAATAAAATCCAAATAATAATAATTCCATTAAATCAACACTTAAAATCATCAATTTTGCATACAACCCTCTTAAAATCATCTTTATTAAATAATTACACTTAAAACCTTAATTCTCATGTAAATTGTGCAAATGTGGGGAAAATAATAATGAAATATACCCTTAATAATCATATAAATATGGCCTTAATGATGTCCACTCGTTATCAGAGAAAAAACCTTTTTTTCTTCAAGGACAACTCGTTACCAGCGAAAAACATGAATTTGAACTCGTTAATATGAAGAAAATGTGAATTCGAACTCGTTACCAAAGATAAAACACAAATTTCTACTAGTTATATAGGGAAAACACAAATTTCCGGCGATGTCCACTCGTTATCAGAGAAAAAACCTTTTTTCTTCAAGGACAACTAGTTACCAGAGAAAAACACGAATTTGAACTTGTTAATATGAAGAAAACATGAATTCGAACTCGTTACCAAAGATAAAACACAAATTTCTACTCGTTATAAAGGGAAAACACAAATTTCCGGCGATGTCAACTCGTTATCGGAAAAAAAGCTTTTTTCTTCAAGGACAACTCGTTACCAGCGAAAAAAACACGAATTTGAACTCGTTAATATGAAGAAAACATGAATTCGAACTCGTTACCAAAGATAAAACACAAATTCCTACTCGTTATAAAGGGAAAACACAAATTTCCGGCGATGTCCACTCGTTATCAGAGAAAAACCTTTTTTCTTCAAGGACAACTCGTTACCAGAGAAAAACACGAATTTGAACTCGTTAATATGAAGAAAACATGAATTCGAACTCGTTACCAAAGATAAAACACAAATTTCTACTCGTTATAAAGGGAAACACAAATTTCCGGTGATGTCAACTCGTTATCGGGAAAAAACCTTTTTCTTCAAGGACAACTCGTTACCAGAAAAAACACGAATTTGAACTCGTTAATATGAAGAAAACATGAATTGAACTCGTTACCAAAGATAAAACACAAATTTCTACTCGTTATAAAGGAAAACACAAATTTCCGATGTCCACTCGTTATCGATCGAAAAAACCTTTTTTCTTCAAGGACAACTCGTTACCAGAGAAAAACATGAATTTGAACTCGTTAATATGAAGAAAACAAGAATTCGAACTCGTTACAAAGATAAAACACAAATTTCTACTCGTTATAAAGGGAAAACACAAATTTCCGGCGATGTCCACTCGTTATCAGAGAAAAAACCTTTTTTTCTTCAAGGACAACTCGTTACCAGTGAAAAACACGAATTTGAACACGTTAATATGAAGAAAACATGAATTCGAACTCGTTACCAAAGATAAAACACAAATTTCTACTCGTTATAAAGGGAAAACACAAATTTCCGGCGATGTCCACTCGTTATCAGAGAAAAACCCTTTTTTTCTTCAAGGACAACTTCGTTACCATAGAAAAACAAATTTGAACTCGTTAATATGAAGAAAACATGAATTCGAACTCGTTACCAAAGATAAAACACAAATTTCTACTCGTTATAAAGGGAAAACACAAATTTCCGGCGATGTCCACTCGTTATCAGAGAAAAACCTTTTTCTTCAAGGACAACTCGTTACCAGAGAAAAACACGAATTTGAACTCGTTAATATGAAGAAAACATGAATTCGAACTCGTTACCAAAGATAAAACACAAATTTCTACTCGTTATAAAGGGAAAACACAAATTTCCGGCGATGTCCACTCGTTATCAGGGAAAAAAGCTTTTATTCTTCAAGGACAACTCGTTACCAGTGAAAAACACGAATTTGAACTCGTTAATATGAAGAAAACATAAATTCGAACTCGTTACCAAAGATAAAACACAAATTTCTACTCGTTATAAAGGGAAAACACAAATTTCCGTGATGTCAACTCGTTATCAGGGAAAAAAACTTTTTTTCTTCAAGGACAACTCGTTACCAGTGAAAAACACGAATTTGAACTCGTTAATATGAAGAAAACATGAATTCGAACTCGTTACCAAAGATAAAACACAAATTTCTACTCGTTATAAAGGGAAAACACAAATTTCGGCGATGTCCACTCGTTATCAGAGAAAAACCTTTTTTTCTTCAAGGACAACTCGTTACCAGAGAAAAACACGAATTTGAACTCGTTAATATGAAGAAAACATGAATTCGAACTCGTTACCAAAGATAAAACACAAATTTCTACTCGTTATAAAGGGAAAACACAAATTTCCGGCGATGTCCACTCGTTATCAGAGAAAAAACCATTTTTTCTTCAAGGACAACTCCTTACCAGAGAATAACACGAATTCGAACTCGTTAATATGAAGAAAACATGAATTCGAACTCGTTACCAAAGATAAAACACAAATTTCTACTCGTTATAAAGGGAAAACACAAATTTCCGGCGATGTCCACTCGTTATCAGAAAAAAAAACCTTTTTTTCTTCAAGGATAACTCGTTACCAGAGAAAAACACGAATTTGAACTTGTTAATATGAAGAAAACAAGAATTCGAACTCGTTACCAAAGATAAATAACAAATTTCTACTCGTTATAAAGGGAAAACACAAATTTCCGGCGATGTCAACTCGTTATCAGGGAAAAAACCTTTTTTCTTCAAGGACAACTCGTTATCAGTGAAAAACACGAATTTGAACTCGTTAATATGAAGAAAACATGAATTCGAACTCGTTACCAAAGATAAAACACAAATTTCTACTCGTTATAAAGGGAAAACACAAATTTCCGGCGATGTCCACTCGTTATCAGAGAAAAAAACGTTTTTTCTTCAAGGACAACTCGTTACCAGAGAAAAACATGAATTTGAACTTGTTGGACTTATTTCTTAGTTTTGATGATGAGTGCCATACTAGCTGTTATAGTGCAAATGCAAAAAGATGTCTAGATGGAATGTATAGGTTTATTAGAGTTTGATTTATAAATAGGTTTGATCAAACAAGCACTGTAAAAGGCTGTGATTGTTTATCGTCAGGATGGTCTAGAGTCGATGGGGTAGATAGGTCGATAGACTTGTCGGGAACTCTTTGAAGACGAAAGACGAAGGCTAAGGGATCAAACTTAGTATTTAAAGTCAAGGATATGGAATCGAAATTTAGGCAAGTCTGTGATGACCTAAACGATTACATATACCTTAATAATAGAAGGTCTAAGTTCCATAAGTTGGATGATGTTTGGAACTTGGTTATAATTAAAATGATGTAATCTAACTTCACAAATAAAAGTTGGATAAAAGAAATCATTTGCATTATATTTCTGAGACAAAAATATGATGTTATTGATGATTAGTTTCTGACAGATGATGAACTCATTGATATATACCTCGATTAATTCAAGATTATTGGAAAGTTACATGGATAAGAACAGATAACTACCTCGACTTATCAAGCAAATCAAAGGTGAGATTAAAAGATGTTGGGATGATCCATATTTTTATCCATTGGATACAAGTCAAAGGGTGGGCCAGATTGCCTTTGTCAAAAAGTAATCTGACGATTGTCGATCCCTATGAATAGTGACGAGAATGCGGTCTGAGATGGGACAAATACAAGGAACGGTCACATTTGAATTTCAAATGCAAGTCACATGCATTCCTACCTATAAATAGAAGACTTTCAACTCAACAAATAAGGATGAATTTTTGAGATAAACTTCAAGTGACAATACTGGGCTGAAGAACACCCTGCTGAACTTACTGAGCTTAAAACTGCTGATCTAGTTATTTTCTTCAAGTGCATTCTGTGTTCAAGCTACATCAAGCATACACACTTGAAGACTGCAAGCTGCTGATTATATCATCCTAATCAAGCTGCTGCATCTGAATCATTTATTTGATTCATTCTTTATTTTATAAAGAACTCTGCCAAGACAGTGAAGCATCCATTGGAGTGTGAAAGACTATTGGTTTGTGGTGGAGCTGTGGTGAAGAGGCAATTCTACCCTTCAAGGACCCGATGGAAGACTCGGGCAACAATCCTACTGTTCCCGATTTTCGATTTGTGAAGCCATAGTTATTGGTGAAGGACAAGCAACCTAGGATTCTTTGTAACAGATAACTCAAAGATCACTAGTGAATTTCCTCCAACATCACAGGAGAAGAGTGGACGTACAGGATTACATCACCTGGAACCACTATAAAAATCTCTCTATTTACTTACTGCACTTAAATTCTGCATTTAGTTTTTATCCATATCAACTCTGCTGAATCTAGCAACTGAAATCACACACATACACTACTGAGTATCTAATACTTAGTAACATATTTAACAACACGTAACAAGGCTTAATTTTGATATTATTCCATTTGCACAAATTCAAACAAAGCTGAACTATCGATGACTCATCGTTATCGGCCAGGCTCACGAGGTCTCAACAGACTCTTGAAGTACCCGGCAGTGCTGAAGAAGTTGCAGAATTTGTTAACTCCAAAGTTTTAAGGGTTAAGTTTATTCACCCCCCTCTAAACTTAATCAAAGCCTTTTCAAGGACCAACAATTGGTATCGGAGCGGTTTAGTACATTACGAAGGAATCCTACTTGTTGTGCTTGTGAAAATCCTTTAAAACTCTCTTTCAAATTCTTTGATTTTCAAGACTTGCATCATGGACAACACACAGTATGCTAGAACTATGTTGATGTGTTCTCTTGATAGATTTGATGAGTATAAACGTCGAATGCAGGCATATCTTGCTGCTACCCATGATGAGATGATGGATGTACTAACTGAAGGACCACTGGAGATTACAAAGCGTGCCGATGGGGGTGACGAATCGAGTACATTCCTAAACCAAAAGAGAATGGAATGCGAAGGCGAGAAAAGAGCAAACCTCAACAACATTGCTATTGATATCATTTACAGAACCTTGGATAGCAATATGTACATGAAGGTCAAAGATTGCAAGGCGCAAAAGGAACTTTGGGACAAGATTCACTTGATCTGTGAAAGGCACCGATGCAATAAAGAAGAACAAAATCGATGTAGCCGAAAAGAGGTTCCAAAAGTTCAAAATGCTTGCCAAATGAAACCATTGAGCAAATGGAGTCAGTTTCAATGCAATCTAGATGAACTTACTCTGCTTGAGTGTAAGTTATTCAAAGAGGAAGTAAACACCAAAATCTTGGAAGCTTTACACCGCAAGAGATGTTTGGAAAATGAAGGTGATTGCAATTGAAGAAATGAGAAAGGCTGCATGAAGAAGACACCTTCAAATTGTTCTCTCGATCTTAAGGCCTATGAATTTAGCAAGAAGTGGTGCTGGCCCGAAAAGGAAGAGCCAAAGACCACTTTGCATTGGTCGCTTCACATCATGAAGAAACATCGGGAGGACGAGGATGATATGCTAGATGAAATGCAAGAGCAAATTGCCCTCTTGAGCAAGAAAATCGAATGATGAAGACCGGAAAGGCCCTACAAGAAATTTCACAAAGAGGCCTCACTTGAAAGAAGGAAAGAAGAACCAAAGAAAGATAATGACTATCTATGCTTTCATTGCAAGAAACCAGGACACTTGGACTGATTGTCCCGAGTTGAAACAAGGCAAAAAACTGATTATCTTTGCTTCAAGCGTAAGAAGCTGGACATTTTAGACTGATTGTCGGACCTCACGAAGACCAAAAGTCAACAAAGAAGACTTGGCAAGAAGGCTATGGTTGCTTTGAAGATGAATCAGGCTATGAAGTTGAAACGAAAAGGAAATGAATCGATGACCTTTGCATGGTTGCGGATATGGTGGATTATGCTTTGATGGCTAATATGGATGAAACGAGGAGGTATACAACATTGTATCTATAAACACTCCTGCTGGAAGTGATTGTGAATCTACCGTGGTTCAAATCCTAAAAATTAAACAACAATGGGACTTTGGATGCCATCCTTAATCAAGCGAGGATAATACAATCTGGTTATGAGGTTGTGAAGGCTGAAAAAGAAGCTCTTGAATTGGAAGTTGGAAGATTGAAAGCTTTGAATTAAGAGTTCTCAAAGGTAAGGAAAGGATGTTTGGGCGAATCGGCATAAGTCTGCTGAATATCCAGCACCCCAGAATCTATTTGAACCATCTTCTTCCTCATTTGCATACAAATCTGGAAAGCCTTATGGTGATAGAAACAGGGCTTGGATTTGGAACTCAAGAATTCTAACAAGAGTGGATCCAGTAAGAGTCACCAACCTAGTTCGGTGGTCCTAAGTTTGTACACCACTAGATCCAACTCCCGATAAGGTTCTTTGAAGCGATAAAACCTAATGAGAATGCCTCGAGGAAGCAAAATCGAAAGTCTAAGAAGTCAACGACTCTAGTAAAAGAATAAATCCAAAAATAGAATTGCTTTGTGCCTTCTAAGCTCACTTGATAGCGAACACTGCTACCAAGTCTGCTTTGGATCACGAAGAAAAAAAGCAGAAATATTCCAAGAATAAGAATCCTAAATCCAAAAATGTTGATCATTCAAGGGATACTTATCTCGGGGGAAAGGTAGACTGCTCCTCTTCTGTAATAATGATTGGAATATTCCTGCATCTAATGCTAAAAGCAATCAGTATAACCATACTACTAGAGAGTAAAACCTAGGCAATGGAATCGTGAGAGGACTTACACAAGACCTCAATGAGACTCCATATTACATGGTTTCTTCTAGAGAAAGACACACTATGGTTATGCAAATGTTTCTAACAACAAGAATCATTTCAAACAAAGATTATGTACCAAAAGGCCGGAAAAACATATGTGGCTCTACACAACCTATTGTTAGAACTTATGGATGTGTGGAATACATGTATGAACAAAGTATGAACCAAAGTATGACACATTTAGGAGAAGACCTTATGGAAACATACCAAGGTCATGCTTGCCATCGACCACTATGGACCCAAACAGTTTGGGTACCTAAAATGCATTAACTTTGTTTTGTAGGGTGTGCAGTACTTTGTGGTGGATGTTCCAGACACATGACAAAAGAATAAGCCTTTATCTAACAAACTTTGTGGCAAAAGATGGTCCAGGGTGAATTTTGGCAACAAAAATACACTGGACATACAAGAGGATATGTCACACTTATCGAAAATGGACTTACAATCAAGAATGTGGCATATGTGGAGGGAATTGGACTACAACTTGCTGAGCCTTTGGACAATTACGTGATATGGGATACAAAGTCTCTTTTGACAAAAACAATTGTATTGTCATTAGTGAAAGAGGTGATCAAGTTGTACTTGGCTTTGTAGAAGGCAACGAACATGTATGTTGTGGATTGGTCTCTGCGATTCGAAACACTGCTGATTGTGCATACCAAATCAAACTCAATTGGTTATGGCACAAGAAGTTAAATCACTTAAACTTTGATGATATTAATCAGGTTGGTAAAGAAGAAACTGGTGGTTGGTTTACCTGAGATCACATTCAAGAAGGATGCTATATGTGATGCTTGTCAACAAGGTAAACAGATAAAGTCAAGTTTCAAATCAAAGACTAAACAATCAACTAATAGAGTGTTGGAGCTGCTGCACATGGATCTTTTTGGACCAATAACTCCAACAAGTATAACAGGAAAGAAGTATACCCTAGTGGTTGTGGATGATTACTCTAGATACACTTGGGTGATATTCATGAACAAGAAAAGTGAGACACTCCAAAGCATGCCTAATCTTTTGAAGAGATTACAAAATGAGAAAAGTTTAACTGTCATAAAGATAAGATCAGATCAGGGTACTGAATTTCTCAACAAAGTTATAAGAGAATATTGTGAACAGAATGGTGTACTTCATCAACTTGCTGCTGCTGGTACACCTCAGCAAAATGGGGTTGCTGAAAGAAGAAACAGGACATTAAAGGAAGCAGGAAGAACAATGATTTGTGAAGCATTGCTACCTGAAAGATATTAAATGAAGCGATAATCTGACATGCTATACACAAAAGCAGAACATCGATAAAACAAGAAGTGCTGAAGACACCTTATGAGATCTGGAATGGAAGGATACCTAACATATCCTATTTTCATCCATTTGGAAGCAAATGTTTTATTCTAAATCATAAAGTTCATTTGAAAACATTCCAACCAAAATCGATGAAGGAATTTTCTTAGGATATTCTTGATCGTGAGCATTGAGTCTTGAACAAAGAACAACTGAAACATGAAGAAACAATCCATGTTGTGTTTGATGAACCTAAGTTTATCAGGTATGGAAGATAAAGAGTGTGAACTCTTTGAGAATCAACAAGTCAGATCCAGTTGTGTTGAAGTTTTGGAAAGATTCAATGACTTGAAAATTTACGATCTTGCCCTCTTGAGACCACCTGTTAATAATGTTCTTGATGCAACAATTGAAGCAGGTTCAAGGATCTGCGACCCCCACAGAAGAAACTACAGAGACCCTCACGAAGATGATGTTCTGAAAATCAAAATAACCAAAATCCACAATGGTTAAGGAATCACCTGTGAACAAGTTATTGGCAATGTATGCAAGCAGGTGTGAGGACTAGAAGACAAGCTGGAAGCTATGTTTACTTGTTTTCTATCTCAAATGGAACTAAAAAGTTGTTGAAGAAGCAATTTGAGATCCAGTTGGATAATTGCCATGCAAGAAGAATTAAATGAATTTGAAAGAAATCAAGTTTGGACACTAGTTGAAAGGCCAAGTCATGCAAATATCATTGGTACCAAATGGGTATACAGGAATAAACTTGATGAATCAGGTACCATTGTAAGAAATAAGGCCAGACTAGTTGCAAAAGGCTATTCTCAAGCAGAAGGAATAGATTTTGATGAGACATATGCACCTGTTGCAAGATTGGAAGCTATCAGACTATTCTTGGCACATGCTGCATTTAAGAACTTCAAAGTATATCAAATGGATGTCAAGAGTGCATTTTTGAATGGTATCCTAGAGGAGGAAGTGTATGTTCAGCAACCTCCTGGATTTGAAGTTAAAGATCAAGAAGATAAAGTGTATAGACTCAACAAAGCACTTTATGGATTGAAACAAGCACCAAGGGCATGGTATGAGACTCTATCTCAATTCTTGGTGGACAATGGTTTTACAAAAGGCACCATTGATAAGACACTTTCGAAATTAGTGAAGGAACAAAGACTGTTGGTGCAAATTTATGTGGATGACATAATATTTGGTTCTGAGAATGAATTACTTTGTGAAAAGTTTGCAAATCTAATGAAGAGCAAATTCCAAATGAGTATGATGGGAGAAATGAATTACTTATTGGGATTGCAAGTTAAATGATTTAAAGATGGAATCTTCATTCATCAAACCAAGTATACCAAAGAATTGCTGAAGAAATTTGGTATGGAAAGCAGCACTAAAAATTCAACTCCTATGAGTACAAACATCAGATTGGATGAAGATAAAGAAGGCAAAGATGTTGATCAGACTTTGTACAGAAGAATGATAGGGAGTCTGCTGTACCTCACTGCCAGCAGACCTGATATATCCTTTGCTGTAGGTGTTTGTGCAAGATTTCAATCCAAACCTAAAGAAAGTCATTTAGGTGCAGTTAAGAGAATTCTCAAGTATCTTAAAGAGACTCTGGGAGTAGGTATATGGTATTCCAAGGAAGGAAGCTTCAAAGTAATATCCTACTCAGATTCTGATTATGCTGGATGCAAGATTGATAGAAAAAGCACCTCGAGAACACAATCGATTAATGGGAAATAGATCTCTCTGGTTTAGCAAGAAATTCTATTTCAACTTCCACTCTTTGAAAATTTGAATACATTCTTCTTTGGAAGTTCTTTGTGCACAAGTACTATGGCTAAGACAACAATTAAGGGATTATGGAATTGAAGAAAGGGAAATTCCAATCATGTGTGACAACACAAGTGCAATTGCAATCACAAGAAAATCTGTTTTGCACTCAAGAACCAAGCACATTGATGTGAGACATCATTTTATAAGAGATCATGTTGAAAAGAAAGATGTGGTGGTTCTATACATTCCTACTGAAGATCAACTTGTTGATATTTTCACTAAACCACTTGACGGTGAAAGATTTGCTAAATTAAGGATTGAACTTGGAATTATAAAGATTGGCGATATTCAATGTGTCTTTGGAATTCACCAAGGGATTAGTCTTTGCTATGTTGGGTGAGCTCACTTAGCGATTAGTCATTGGTATCAACAATTCCATGTACTTATGATTGGACAATTGAGCAAATGAGGTTGCCAAGGGATTGGTCTTTGTCATGTTGGGTGAGCTCACTTGATGATCGAGTCATTGGTATTAAACCTCATCTTGTATTATCAATTGAACAAAACAAGAAGAAAACAAGGATCGTGAGAGTCACTTTGTCGGTAGTCATTGAAGCCTACTTATCGCCAGATCTTTGAAGCCACCTGTTTGAGGATACCTGCTTTGAATGGAACGTTACTCGGTCAAAGTTATTAAAGTCAAAAAGCATATTGGCGGGATATTTATTCTATCCATTATTACCACAGTTTAAACCATCCAACGGTTACAAACGCGTTATGGAGGAGTAATGGGCCACGTGTCAAGACGTAATTTATTTAGATTAATCGTGGTTACCTCAATATACGTGCAATGGCAGTTTTCAATACCCTCTGTCTATATAATCGATTTGTTACATAGCGAGGATTCTCTACTTGCAATTTCTGCTTTATCTCTGCAAAAATCCTACTTGTGTAAACCACAGATTTGAAAGCAATTCTTCTTTATCTTTTTCTTATTTCAATGGCGGAAAGAGTTGAAGTTCAAATCGAATCAAGCCAAAGTGTTAGAGGCTATGTTGTTGATGCAAACAGAACCAATTGGCTATTAATATAGGTCGAAGAATAAGGAGGTTTCGGGCTTGGAAAATATACTCAACATCGATTAGACACAATTTCATACACCAATGTTATTGATTTACGGAAGAATAT
>JAOBSW010000792.1:0-87569 GCA_026214975.1 Gentiana macrophylla | reverse complement strand
TTGTTTGATCAAACCTATTTATGAATCAAACTCTAATAAACCTATACATTTGATCTAGACATCTTTTGCCTTTGCACTATAACAAATAGTATGGCACTCATCATCAAAACATAGAAATAAGTCCAACAATTTCCCCTTTGGTGATGATGCCACTACCCTCACCTAATCAAAGAAAGCAAAAAGAGTAAGACAAAAATAGAACAAGTATTCATCTTTCATTAAAATCATTTGTTCAAAGTTATTACAAACTAGATACAAAGAAAGATAAAGTAATGTAAGTATGTCGATCTATTGTATCTTTTCTCTTCTTGTCTAGCCTTCTCACGCCTTGCTCTTGATAGGCTCTCGATTTGTTCTATCATATCCTCATCCACTCATTTTCAATCAAAGTAAAATCAATGTAGGGATTAACTTGTTTCCACCGGCCCATGCTTCAGTAAAGATAAGATTGATATCATTCACTCAATCCAAACTTCATGTACAGCCTCCTTGAATTCATCAAGTGAGTCCTTTGCTTTTGTGATAGGTAAGATCCTATCACCTCCTCGCCACTTCTTCCACCTCTCGCCTCCTCCGTAAGTTGCCCTTAAGGCTCTCGACTCTTGCTTCCCAAAATTTCAATCCCAAGAAAGAGTTTAGACCTTCATGAAATCCCATGTCATGATAAGGTCTCCTTCTTTTATAGTATTCTTTCTTGTATTGTCTAAGGAGATCATCAAGAAGTTGAACTCGCCAGTGCAGTTGTTCTAAAGCATTGGTATCATCTTGTCATCTCTTCTGTGCAAAAAGTCATGCAGCCTCTTTTGTCAGCAAACTGATTGGCCCTCTTCCCTTAGTGACATCATCAACAAACGGGATATGAGGCCATGAATACCCTCCCGTGAGATGACCACTCATTCAATTGACCTCTATAGCTCCAGCCTTCTGTATCAAGTGAAGTAATCCTTGATTGCAAGGTCTCCTCCAAAGAAGTTGATCCTTTCAAGAAGTTTGGGATCAGCATAGCAGTTGTTGTGCAAAGAAGAGCTCAAGAGTTTAGGCAACAAAGCAAGGTTGTCAAGTTTCGATGGATAGAAATGAATTGGTCTTTTAGAAACATCTCTTTGGCAAAAGATTTCCAACCTTGATTCCCTAACATCTAGCATCGATCATTCACAGATTTTGAGTAGATGTGAAGTTTGAAGCAACTGTGGTAGTTGATTGTCTGCTTTCATTTACCATCTTCATCGCTTCTTCAAATCTCTTCCTGCTATCCACTGTGTCCTTAATCAAGTTGCATATTGTTAGAACATTTTATTATGTTTTGATGATGGCCATACTAGCCATAGTTATATAGCAAGCCCGAAATAAGTTAGAATTATCTCAGATAAGTCTTTACTTAGTCCCACATGTTGTATAAGTTGAGTCGCATAAGTATTGTACTAGTTGGTAGGACGGCAAAGTGAAAACATACATTCGGCAGAGTGAAGCCACCAAGCACCAAGAGAGATACGTAGAAGGATTATGATCTCGACTTATAACCAAGGAAGTCTCGTGATGACCTTGATAAGTCTAAGTTATGTGAAACTCAATATTCCAATATGGTGTACACCGATCTCACCCAAATCAAGGATCAAGAAGTATAAAGATTCTCCCTCAAACTAAAGCAAAGAAGAAAACAAGTGAATCGGCCGAGTACACCGACCGCCGGCAAAGAGAAAACAAAACGGCGAAGAAAGAACTAACGGCTAAGTCGAAGTCTCACTCCACCGCTCTACGACGGTGAAGAGACACTTACAAGATCGATTTAATATACATTGAAGATTCAGCAGATCATGCATTAAATGCACAATCATTAAAGGATCAATCAAGGACGGATTTTCTCGCTATACATTTGAAAGAAGAATCCGATCACCAAATCAAGGAGAATACAATTAAGGGGGAATCAAGAATAAAATCAAGGATTATTCCTCATTAATATAGCCAACGGACGGAATTTCAAAATCAAGGCTATAAATAAATAGGCATTGATGTAAAAGATTAAACGATTCAGAAAAAAGAAAGCGTAAACTCACACTTGTAAGAGCCTTCTCTCAACTTACAAGGATATCTCTAGTGATCAACTCAAATATCGTAACTACAAAGTCATATTCAGCATTGAGATTGATCAAGCAAGTGAGTGAATCACATTCACATCAAATCAAGCAACCAATCGCAGGCAACTGGAAGGAGTTGAAACGTGATAGCCGCTGAAGGATTTTGATCTCAAGCGAGCAAGAAAAGGAAGACCAATCATCAAGTCGCTGCAGGCCAAGGAGTGATAGTCTTGTAGATTGTGAAGCTTAGGAAGCCAAGGACAATCATACTGCTGTATCTCAGTGAAAACAATAGTGAATTCCTCCGATCATCATAGAGAGAAGAGTGGATTAAGTGGATTACACCACCTCAACCACTATAAGCCTTGTGTCAATTTAATTTCTGCAATTTACTTTACAGCACTTATTTAATTTGCCTACATCATAACACATATCTGTGATTGTCTAAACTGATTTGAAAACAACATAGTAAGAAGGGACTTATCCGCTGCCCAAAAGCTTTTAAAACACAAGAAAAGTTTTTGAAACTCCACTATAGTCATTCACCCCCCCTCTGACTATAGTTTCACCCTTCTCTGGGACCAACAATTGGTATCGGAGCAGTGTTCCTAGTATCAGAACCTGTTCAGATCTAATTTCTGGTAACAAGGAGATCACATATTTTCAAAGTAGTTTTCAAATCTGAAGTTTTTCATTCACTGCCATTTTTATCTTCAATTGCACTGATGGATTCCTCAAACTTCTTGTCAAAAGTACCTGTTTTCAATGTTAATAATTTTGATGAATATAAAATAAGAATGTTATTCATCTTGCAAAGAACTCATGAGGAGATGTCGATGTAATCAATGATTTGCCCAATCATGATCACTACCGTGGTAGGCACAGAGCGCATCAAGGAAAGGAGATAGACAAACCCAAGAAAGATTGGACCAAAGATGACAAGTGAGAAGAGCAAACCTAGACTTTGTAGCAAAAGATATGATCTTAAAGACTCTGCATGTTAAGAACATGTTCATGAGAATCAAAGACCGCAAAATAGCAAAGAAGATGTGGGACAAACTATCATTGATAAATGAAGGATCTCAAGCAATAAAGAAAAACAAATTATCTCAAGCAAAATGTAAATTTGAGAACTTTAAAATGAAGACTGTGAATCCATTGATCAAATGGACAATGTATTCTCAAGCATCATCAAGAATCAGCAATGCCTTGGACACACATATCCTCAAAAAGAAGTATGCTTGAAGATCTTGAGAGGACTACTTGAAAGATGGAAGATCATAACATCAGTAATCAGAGGAACAACAAATCTTGCAAGCACTGACACTCTGACACTGATGTCCCAATTGAAAGCTCATGAATTCGAATTGAACGATGAAGATGGTGGTCCGGCAGAGACACACAAAATTACTGCATTAGCTGCACCCCAACAAAGTAACTTTGCCGAATGCATCAAAGAAAGAGACACAAGAACTAAAAGAACAGTAGCTTTATTAGTTAAACGCTTTGACAGTTTAAAAGAAGCCATTCAAGGGAAATTCAACATCAAACAAAAAGTCAAGCTCAAACAGAGACATGAAGAAGAAAGATGATGAATACAGATGCTTCAACCGCAATAAGAGAGGTCACTTCAAGGCCGATTGTCCTCAAGAAATGACAAAGATGATGAAAAGAAGAAATTCAAAGCATCCAAAAGAGAAAGGGCAAGAAGGCACTTAAGGCGTAATCCAGCAGTTGAAAGATAGAAGAATCATCCTGACAATGACTCGATGATAGTGATGAAGAAGACAAATTTAAAATGAAAAGGCATGCCTATGCCTCATGACCAAAGAATTGATGAAGACAAAAGTGATAGTTCGTATAATCGAGGAAACAAGCCTATGTTTAATGGCTAAAGAATCGATGAAACTGAGGTAACATCTAGTTCCTGCTCTTCATCTAATGTATTCACATCTAACACCGCACAATCCTCTAGTCTTCCATTAGATACAAGAGACTCTAGTCCAAAATCTCATGACTAAATTTGATGAAATTGAAAAGAATCATGAAATTCGAAAAGGGAATGCAAGGATCTAAGAAAAGAGAATAAGAGGTTAAAGAAAGAACTGATAAAACAAGAGTCGAATTAACTAGTAAGAGACCTACTTAAATGATCAACAAAAAGCAGATGACCATACATCCTGCTACCAACAGATCGCTTAAGAAGAACTCTCACCAAGAAAGGTAATCATCGCACCACTAAAAGCATCACCACAAACCTCAAAAAGGTTTGGATCCAGATCTGGTCTTGGCTATAATAAATGTGATGAACGTAGGATAATAGTCAACACAATTCTAAATTGAGGACCACTAATGGACCAAAATTTGAAAGGGACATACCATGTCTCCAACAGATCATCCTGCTCCAAAGAAGTCAAAACCCACCGTAGTGAAAAAAACAGACTAAATCCTCATTCCAATCATACAAAAACAACAAACATCCGGAAAGGTAAAGGCAGACTTTTTCCCTCGTGAGGATGATTGAATGTCACACTCCAAAATACAAGAGGAAACCATTCCACAAAATGCATCATGTGATTAAGAAAATCAATCTAGCTATGTTCCTAGACACATGAAGCAAGAAAGGTTTCCTATTGCATATTGGAAAGTGAAGAAGGATATAAATGCACCAAAAGGTGGAAAGTATCGTAATACCTTCAGAAAAATATTAGAAGCTATTCTCGCCATGCCTTATACATATGAAGTTGATGACTTCAATTATCCAAAGAGAAGACCTTGGATACATACTTGGTAATGAGGCATGATCATAAATGTGATATGGACCCAAACAAAGGTTGGGTACCCAAACTTAATTAACTGCTTTGTAGATGTCCGGCACATAGACAAAGGGATGTTCCATACACATGACAGAAACAAGAAATGGGTCACCGATTTTAAAGCTTTTGATGGACCCAAAGTCACATTTGAGGAAAAGAAACCCTGGCAAGATTAAAGGGGAAGGCACAATACTCAAAAACAATCTAAAGATTCAAAATGTGGCATATGTCAAGGGGACTTAACTTCAATCACGAGCATCACCACCTCAGGACAAAGGCTACAATGTGCACTTCAACAGTTAAGGATGCAAAGTGATTCACAAATAAACAAACACAAGTGGTTCTTAGGTGTAAGACAAGACAACATGTATATGGTGGATCGAGAACAAATAAGGCGTAAACATGTCTACTTGTCAAGAATAAACAATCAACAAGTCGGATTTGGCAATGTAAGATTAAATCACCTCGACTTTCAAGACCATCAACAAACTATCAAGGAGCAAGTTAGTTGAAGGCCTTCCAGAGATCACATTCAAGAAAGAGAGTCTATGTGATGCTTGTCGAAAGGAAAACAAATAAAAGCTCATTCAAATCAAAGCCTCATCAATCTACAACAAGAGTTCTACATCTACTCGCACATGGACTGCTTGGACCAAATACTCCAAGTAGTGTGAGTGGTAAGAAATATACTCTTGTAGTGGTGGATGACTTCTCAAAATACACCTGACAATCTTCATGAACAAGAAGAAAGAAACACTCAAGAAGCTACCAGACTTGCCGAGAAGACTCTGTAATGAAAAAGAGCTAAAAATTATCAAAATCGATCAACAGAGGCACCGAATTTCTAAATGAAATTATCGTAACCTATTGTGAAGAAAATGGAGTACTACATCATCTATCTCAGCAGAACTCCACAACAAAATGGTGTAGCAGAAAAGAAGAAACAGAACTCTCTCAAAGAAGCAATGTAATAATGATTGCCAAGCATGCTTGCCAAAGAGATTTTAATCAAGCAAAGAAACACAAAGATGCCATACACAAAACAGATCAATCATCAACAAACTTCATGGAAAAACTCCATATGAATTATGGAATGGTAGAAAACCCAATATCTCATATTTTCATATGTTTGGATCAAAAATGTTTTGTCTTGAACAGAATCATCTCAGATACCTTTGATGAGAAGGCCGATGAAGCAATCTTCACGGGATACTCAGACACCAAAGAAAGCATTCAGAGTACTAAATAAAAGAACATTGGTGATTGAAGAATCAATACATGTGGTTTTTTGATGAACCATATACAAATGGTGAAGATCTTCAAGACTAAGAAGAGAAAGTCGCACGTAGGCAAATCTATACAAATGCAACCATACCATTTACTATCCCGAATCATCTTTTGAAAATCAAGAGGAGCCACATATCAATACAACAGAGAAGCACTGAATTGAAGTTCATGCTCAAGATGAAGGTATGGAAGCACCAAGTGAAGATCAACTTCAACCAGACTCTAAATTGGCTTAGAGACCATCCTCAAGAACAAGTCATTGGAGATATTCACACCGAGTCGTAACAAAAGACAACCTGAGCACATGCTAACTTGCTTTCTATCACAAGTGGAACCTCAAGACCATAGATGATGCAATCCAAGATGCAGATTGATCACAACCATGCAAGAAGAACTAAATGAATTTGAAAGAAATGAAGTCCGGGAACTTGTTGACAGACTGAAATGGCCAACATCATTGGTGCAAAATGGGTATTCAGAACAAGATGGATGAGCAAGGAATCGTTGTCGAAACAAAGCAAGGCTAGTTGCAAAAGGATATTCCTGTCAAGGAATAGATTATGATGAAACCTTTGCTCCAAAGAGCAAATTGGAAGCAATAAGACTTTTCTAGCATTTGTCGCACACAAAGACTTCAAAGTCTATCAAATGGATGTCAAAAGTGCATTCCTAAACGGACTTTTGGAAGAAGAAGTTTATGTAGAACAACCTCCTGGATTTCAAATCAAAGGAAAAGAAGACAAAGTATACAAACTCAAGAAGGCCCTCTATGGCCTCAAACAGCACCTGTGAGCCTGGTATGAAACATCACACAATTTCTCGATCAAGAATGGATTCAACAAAGGAACTATAGACAAGACTCTATTTAAACTAGAGGAAGGGGCAAGCACATTGCTAGTGCAAATCTATGTTGATGACATAATCTTGGATCAAGATGAAAAAGTTGTGTGAGAAATTTGCAAACCTAATGAAGAGCAAATTTCGGATGAGCATGACGGAGAAATTAAACTACTTCCTTGGCCTTCAAGTAAAGCAAATGAAGGATGGCATTTTCATTAGTCACAAAATATACAAGAGATTTGATACACAAGTATGGGATGGACACAAGTGGCACAAAGCAGACACACCAATGTGTGCCAGAGTCATACTTGGAAAAGATGAAGGAGGAAAAGGTGTTGATCTTAAAATGTATAGAGGAATTATTGATCATTGTTATACTTAATCGCAAGGCACTGATATTGCATTTGCAGTAGGTGTGTGTGCTAGATTTCAAGCTCAACCAAAAGAATCACATCTTCTAGCAAATTAAAAGGATAATCAAATACTTGAAACACACCATCAATGTTGGCATTTGGTACCCAAAAGATGGAGGATTTACACCGATATCATATTCGCACTCGACTATGCCGATGCAAAATAGATAGAAAAAGCACCTCTCGAACATGCCAAATGCTGTGAACCGCACTAGTCTCATGGTTCAAAGAAAAAGCAAACTCTATATCTACATCAACACCGTAATATATAGCAAGTAGTAGTTGTTGTGCACAAGTACGTGGATAAGACAACAAATAAGGGACTATGGAGTCGAAGAGAAAACAATCCCAATCATGTGTGACAACACAAGTGCAATATCTATTACGTAAAATCCAAAGATTGTATTTAAGAACAAAGCACATTGATGTAAGACATCATTTTATCGTAGAGACCATGTTGAAAAGGGAGATGTCATCCTAAAATACATATCCACCAAGACCAACTCAATGACATCTTCACTAAACCACTCGGCTTATGAAAGATTTAGTATGTTGAGAACTGAAAGTTAGTGGATGATTGAAATTGACTAAGTATCAACGAAATGGTTAATCGAGTAATCGGCTAAGTGACTTCATCAACTCGGTACAACCTTTGCCGTTACAGAGATGTAGCAGTAAGGCACCGTATCCAGCAGAGGTAACTTAACCGATTGTTAGAATAGTTCAATGAAGCAACCTCGCTGAAGAACTCATTGACCGTTAAGTGACCAAATAAGGCACTTCACCGAAATAAAGACTTGACAAATTCAAAGTGTGAACAAAATCAATTCAATACACGTGAGAATAAGGAAATTATGGAGGATTATTCAAGACATACACGCATGCATCACTTTATGATCATGGAGGTAATTATATTTTTTTTTGAATTATAAACTCCTCGATTCCCGGCTCTATCATTACTTGCCTCAAACCACTCCCCTCTACGCCGAATATCGCTTTTCATACACAAAATCACGCCATTATGTCACTAAATCCTTCCATATTCAAACCACGCTCACACTACCCAAATCACACTATATAAACAATACTTAGAGATGTTCGTAAATCTTTACATACTTCTCGCAAATTACAAACCCTACTTTTTCTCAAAATATACTCTTCTAATCCTCCTCTACCTATCGATGGCTTCATCCTCCCAAATCATCACATCATCAAAAATACTACGAAAAATCAATCATAACCGCCTGCTTTTCAAGCCCGAGTACTATATCTCTTATTGTGACAACGATGCACAAGCACGACGCCCGGTCGATTGTCGATAAATTTGGGGTCAATGACCTTTCTAAACCCCCCAATAATCGTATCTCGTATGATGAATCTGATAGCATTTTGAAAATGCAAAGTTTATGCCCAAAGACGAAGAAGACCAAGTTGATCGATCACAAGCTCAATCTTTGGAAAGCACATAGTCATCACGCCCGATACACTCAACAAAGTTCCTCAACCTCCCCAAATTGGTCCTCCGCAAATGTCAAGCTTGTGACGACAGACATCCCAAAATTCAATAAAATAGCCAAACGCCCTAAGCCAAACAAAGAAACGCATAATCTACCTAGATCAACGCCAACTTCCGCTTGCCGAATTTGCACCGCCATCACCAAAAATATTGAAGGGAGAAAGGGTCACCGAAAACCTAATCGAGGTCGATCAAACTGATGGCCATAATCTACGAACGAATAAAGTTTGATTGGGCAACCTTCGATTCAATCGATTGAAGGATCGATTCAAAAGGAGATTGACTTATCAATCACCGCACCAAACAAGGGTTTGCAGAAAATGGCGATTTCGGGGAAAAGAAATCATACGGGTTCCTCTTCAACACCTGCTCAACGCCATGAAAGTACAACCCACAAATTTGCAGCCCCCACACAAGTCCAAAACAATGTTCACTCTACATCAAGGCTTCCTCAAGCCAAACCCATTGGTCGGGTCAAAAGAGGAAACAACCCAATCCAAATGCAGATCGAGAGTGGGACGAAGAACCAGTCTCAAAAGGCACAAGTAGATACCAATGTGCCCAACATCAACAACTTAAATGAGCTTCATGATATTAAGTGATGACACGTAAAACAGTAAGAAGAAAAGCAACAGGAGGAAATTGTCTATCCTGAGGAGGGTGAGGAAGGATATAGAATCACCTCATCCAAGAGAGGAAGAGATAGACGAGGTAAAGATGAGTCAAGATGAACACCTGTAAGGTGAAGCTCATGCAGCAAATCAGAAGATATGGGCATATCCGACGATGAACTCGATTCCTCCAGAAGTGCTTTTCAAAAGCATTGGTACGGTTGACAAAATCACCAAGGAGCCACCGATAAAGCTCACTCAAAGGAAATTGCCAACGCCCCACAATTGCACAAGGGGGGGAAAGAAGCGATGAAGAATTTCAATACCAACAACCTCCTCTAGATGACCCCGGCCCACTGAGGTAACAAGAAAAGTTGGAAGAAAAGAAAAGGTTCAAAATGAGGAGGCAGAGAAGGAAAAGAAAGAAAAGAAGTTGAAGTGGAAACTCGAGGAGCAAAGAAGGTGAAGATGTCGAGAGTGAAAATGATGAGGATGAAGAGGATGTCCATGTGGCACTGAAGAAATTGATCCAGAGAGAGTCTTCAACTGACATTCAACCCTTTATTGTGGACATGGAAAGGCAATATTACAAAGAGTAAAACCTCAAGCATGCCTTGCTGAGTGAAGCAACCTCCTTCAATCACAAGATTGAGGCTCTCATCACCACATCAAAATCAAAGATGAAGTCATGGAGAGACAAGGGAACTTAATTTGCAACTTACAACACCTCATCCTCACCATGTCCAAACCAATCTTGAATTCCATGTCGAGACGGTTGACAACAATCTCAAGCCCTTGGTGGACACCTCAATGCTCACACATCCAAAATTCAAGCACTGATGAGATCATGGAGCATTCTCGCAAGCAACGACTTTCTCATCAAAGTTGGTGAGGCCAACAACAAATTACTCGAGAAAAGATTTGGCCTCTCCCCAGTCCGATGCAAAGAATTGCAGCACTTGAGGCACATTTTGATGCCGCCACAAAGGGGAAGATAACTCAAAGCCTGAAAGCTCCAAAGGAAAGAGACAGGCAAAGAAAGCTCCAAAGGGAAAGAGACAGGCAAAGAAAGGCAAGGACAAAGAAAGGCAAGGGCATCAGGTTTGAAGAAATGAAGAAGTAAACCAATTGCATGTTGCTTAATTCAATTCAATCTATCTTATCATTTGTCTTTGTTCATTTAAATAAAAAGATGCAATATCTTATTGCCCTATGATGGAAGAATAAAATCATTGAGTTTTTAATCTGTTGACAATTATGAAATTTTTTTGATTACTTATGTTCAGGCTTATGAGGGTTTTGGCATCATCAAAAAGGGGGAAATTGTTAGAACATTTTATTATGTTTTGATGATGGCCATACTAGCTCATATAGCAAGCCTCAAACAAGTTAGAATTCTCTCAGATAAGTCTTTACTTAGAGTCCGACATGTTGTATAAGTTGAGTCACAAGTATTGTACTAGTTGGTAGGACGGCAAAGTGAAAACAGACATTCGGCAGAGTGAAGCCAGCCAAGCACCAGCAGAGATACAGAGAAGGGATTATGATCTGACTTATAACCAAGGAAGTCTGTGATGACCTTGGATAAGTCTAAGTTATGAAACTCAATATTCCAATATGGTGTACACTGATCTCACCCAAATCAAGGATCAATGAAGTATAAAGATTCTCCTCAAACTAAAGCAAAGAAGAAAACAAAGAATCGGCCGAGTACACCGATCGCCGGCAAAGAGAAAACAAACGGTGAAGAAAGAACTAACGGCTAAGTCGGAAGGCTCACTCCACCGCTCTACAAACAAAGAAGAGACACTTACAAGATCGATTTAATATACATTGAAGATTCAAAGCAGATCATGCATTAAATGCACAATCATTAAAGGATCAATCAAGGACGGATTTTCTGCTATACATTTGAAAGAAGAATCCGATCACCGAAATCAAGGAGAATACAATTAAGGGGGAATCAAGAATAAAATCAAGGATTATTCCTCATTAATATAGCCAACGGACGGAATTTCAAAATCAAGGCTATTCAAGGCTATAAATAGAAGGCATTGATGTAAAAGATTAAACGATTCTAAAAAAAGAAAGCGTAAACTCACAATTGTAAGAGCCTTCTCTCAACTTACAAGGATACATCTAGTGATCAACTCAAATATCGTAACTACAAAGTCATATTCGTAATTGAGATTGATCAAGCAAGTGAGTGAATCACATTCACATCAAATCAAGCAAATCGAATCGCAGGCAACTGAGAAGGAGTTGAAACTCGTGATAGCCAAGTGAAGGATTTTGATCTCAAGAGCAAGAAAAGGAAGACCAATCACCAAGTTGTTGCAAATAAGGAGTGATAGTCTTGTAGATTGTGAAGCTTGGGAAGCCAAGGACAATCATATCAAGCTATCTCGTGGAAAACAATAGTGAATTCCTCTCGATCATCACAGAGAAGAGAGGATTAAGCGGTTACACCACCTCAACCACTATAAGCCTTGTGTCAATTTAATTTCTCGCAATTTACTTTACAAAGACTTATTTAATTTGCCTACATCATAACACATATCCGTGATTGTCTAAACTGATTTGAAAACAACATAGTAAGAAGGGACTTATCCACCGCCCAAAAGCTTTTAAAACACAAGAAAAGTTTTTGAAACTCCACTATAGTCATTCACCCCCCCTCTCGACTATAGTTTCACCTTTCTCTGACCAACACATATCATGCCTTACGCCTCAACTCATTTAACACTTCAACCGCACTTCACTGGGTCATTATTCCACCAAAGGGTTTACATCAGCAGTTCCTCCACATTGTACTGCTGCTTC
Source organism: Gentiana macrophylla (assembly GCA_026214975.1). NCBI lineage: Eukaryota > Viridiplantae > Streptophyta > Magnoliopsida > Gentianales > Gentianaceae > Gentiana > Gentiana macrophylla. Next base: position 75,188 of record JAOBSW010000792.1, on the reverse strand, counting down.
TCGATTGCTTATTACCATTGCCCAACTCCTATCCAAATTCAAAGCAGGTTAGGTCCTTCATATTCATCCAGATAGGATCAATGGCAGCTCTCAAAAATAGGTACAAATGCCTGAGGGGGATCAACACCAATATCTTCTTCTTCAGCATCCGAACTCCTCATCACCGGTCATAGTCCAAGAGTCGCCATCTTCATTAATGCTTAGCCTCACTGACTATCTTTCCTTCAAAGGTCTTGCCTCCAAGAGGCTCCACTACAAAGAGCTTTATCGACAACATGTGGGTTTCTCTCCAAACCCAAATCAGTTCCAACCTTTGTCCATGTGTCGCTTGAGACTCAACATCCTGCACTCTCCTCTTCAACACTGTGGATTGAATATAGCCTCATTATCCACTTGGAATCCTTCCGCATGACCAATCTTGTGTAGGATGATGGCGCTTTAGTAAGAATGCCCTCAAATTCAAATCCATCTTGATATTCAATGGACTCTTCCTCGAGCCGGGCACTAGTTCATTGAAATCAATAACCTTTTCTCCATCCTAATCCTCACTCGCCCAGTTCGCCAGTGCAAGAGGCTCTACAACATGGAATGTAGAAGATTCATCACCAGCCTACCAAAGACTCGGGATTGATTCCTTCATTGATCAATGCTTCCAGATCATCCATGGTGAGATCATGTAGATCCTCATCCATCTCTCCAATCACGCCCCTCAGCAGACTTACCAGATAGTGGATCACAGTGTGTGGTTCAATGATTAATGCAGTCCCACTGGTTGCTCCTGGTCCAGAGAGGAAATCTCCTCTAGAATCTGATGATGAGGAAGAATCATCATCGCCATCTCTTGGATCTCTAAACTTGATACCTCTTCTTTCTCGTTGTTCATCAAACAAATCCATCAGCCTTGATTGCAAAGGGTGGTATCAACTAGATCCAAAGAAGTTCTCTACTCCCAATTTTTCAAAAGCCCATTCTTCAAAATCATTATAGTTCAAGAAATGCTTTTGTTTCTGTAGAAACCAAACTTCCATTGGAAATAGTCAACAATTTTCTCAAGTTTGGGATCTACATACTCTTCGCTTTCTTTTTCTTTCACATGCCTTTCAAAGGGCATGAAAGATCTCCTTGAGCAGCCTTCCAAAGGCCTTGTTGACCTCCAAAGGTTCCAACAAGTAAATTCATGGTTTCTTCAATGATGTTTGAAAGTCAAGAGGTTGGCCGAGGTGGTAGATTTGTGCCTACTACTTCCATCCAGCACAACACTTGGTTCCCCCGACTTACATGCTCATCAAAGTGGTTAGCAAAGAACCGCTTCTTCCCCGAGTTCTTGCAACACTTGCGTGGTCTTCAACCAGTGTCTTCAATTACCTCTTCAACTACCACAAGAGTTCAGTTCAAGTGGTTTGTCGTGGTTCTCAAGCAGAGATACTACAAAGAGCTCAGGGTCAGAGAGATCAGATATCTTCAACAGATTGCTCAACAACAACATGTCCATCATCAGAGACTTGACTACCTCTTCAAAGAGGAGTCGCACTTCCACAGCCTGATTATGGTCAAGGGCTCACCAACAAATTCTCTTCTTCCTCTTCATCGATGCTTCCTCTGATTCTTTGAGCCTCCAAGTTTTTGAGTTCTTTCCTTTTCCATGTTTTTGTTTATGAATAATTTCTTTTCTCCTCTTGGAAATGGTTTCATCATCCTTTTCACCACAAAGAGACTTCCTCTTTCTATCGGGCTTCTTTCTCGTTGTTCCTCTAATTTCAACAACAGCTTTTCTTGCAAAGAACAAAGCAGGTCAAGAACTCCATCGAACCCTCACAGACTCACAAGAGCACTGTTGTTTGCTTTCTTGTTTTCTTTGAAGGCTTTAATACTTCATATTTTCCTTGTATCTCCACCTTTTCTTTCTCAAATGCCTTCTTTGGTGCAAAGAGGTTTAATGATTTCTTTTAGGTTGCTTGACCTCGCTTCACCACCAAATCACCATCATCTCCACCATTATAATCATCACAGCCTCTCCAAAGAACTCTCTTCATCATCATCTAGACCAGAATAGCATAATCAATTTCCTTCTTGTATCTAGACTCGATTGATCTTTTCGTGATGCAACATCAGGGATTTCCAGATGATTCAAATAGGTCTCAACCATCAATCCTAAGGCGGGTGGCCTTGACTTCCTCTTTCCTCTTTGTCTTCCTTGAAGACCTTCTTCATATAATGGATGAAGTATCTAGCCCAATCAAACTTCATGCTCCCCGCAGATGATAATCATCAACTCTATCTTGGGTCCTCGATAGAGTATCCATACTTCCAACCACCCAAGTATGTTTTTAGCAATAAGTTTGCTCAAGAAACTATATTCACTTCCAATATGTTTGCAAATGATGCCTGGTATAGATTTGGTGGCGCATTTGTTTTAATCTGATCAACAAACGCCATTTTGTCCAATCCCATTGCTTCAGTGATTGACTCAACCATCCACCACGCCAACAAATCCAAAACTTCCTCAAGACTGGGGAAACTTTAATTTCTTGTCCATTCACAAATGCTTTAAATGCTTCAGCCCTTCCTCAGATTTGAATGTTTCTCCGTAAACTCGACAACATTTGTATAAGAAATTGTCTCCGCCTTATATTCAACACATTCTCCGCACCGCATATCTCCTTATTCTTCACCAATGTTAATGGCCAGCCTCAATATGTTTGCATCTTCAACAAAACCTCTAACACTTTGGCTTGATTCAACTGACATCAACCTTTTCCGCCATTTGTATGAGAAGAATGAGATGAAGAAGATTGATTCTCAAATCTGTTTCACACAAAGGTAAAAATCACAGAGATAAAGTAGATTTTGCAAGTAGAGAATCACAGCAGATGATAGCCTCGTATAAATAGACAGAGAGTGGTTGTAATCACAAGCAGCACGCATATCCATGTCAACCATGATTAATCTGAATAAATGCCGGCTTGACACGTGTTCCATAACGCTTGATAACCGTTAGATCGTGTTAATCATGGTTATAAAGATAAAATAAATATCCCGCCAATATGCTTTTTGACTTTAATAACTTTGATCGAGTAACGCTCCATCCAAAGCAGGTGATCCTCAATAGGTGGGCTCATCATCACGATAAATAGGCTTCAAAGCAAATCGCCGACATAACTACTCATGATCCTGCTTTTCTTTTGTTTTGTTCAATTGATAATACAATATGAAGTTTAATACCAATGACTCGATCCGCAAGTGAGCTCACCCAAAATGACAAAGACCAATCCCTTGGCAACCTCATTTGCTCAATTGTCCAAACATAAGTACATGGAATTATTGATACCAATGACTAATCTGCTAAGTGAGCTCACCCAACATAGCAAAGACTAATCCTTGGTGAATTCCAAAGACATTGTCGAATGTCACCAACTTTATAATTCCAAGTTCAAATTTTAGTTTAGCAAATCTTTCACTATCAAGTGGTTTAGTAAAAATTCAGCAAGTTGATCTTCAAGAGGATGTATAGAACTACCACATCTTTCTTTTCAACATGATCTCTTATAAAATGATGTCTCACATCAATGTGCTTGGTTCTTGAGTGCAAAACAGATTTTCTCAGATTGCAATTGCACTTGTGTTATCACACATAATTGGAATTTCCTTTCTTCAATTCCATAATCCCTTAATTGTTGTCTTAGCCATAAGATTTGTGCACAAAGAACTTCCAAAGAAGAATGTATTCACTTTCAAAGAAGTGGAAGTTGATATAGAATTATGTTTCTTGCTAAACCAGAAACCACTTATTTCCCATTAACTCGATGTGTTCCCGAGGTGCTTTTTCTATCAATCTTGCATCCAAAGATAATCGTAATCGAGTAGGATATGACTCAAGCTTCCTTTCTTGGAATACCATATCCCTACTCCCAAAGTTTCTTTAGATACTTGAGAACTCTCTTGATCGCACTCTAAATGACTTTCTTTAGTTTAGATTGAAATCTTGCACAAACACCTACAAAGAAAGGATGTATCAGTGTCCGTGGCAAGTAGTATACAAAGAGATCGCCTATCATCCTTCTCAGATAAGGTCCGATAAACATCTTTGCCTTCTTTATCTTCATCCAAATGATATTTGTACTCATAGGAGTGGAATTTTGGTGCTGCTTCCATACCAAACTTCTTCAAAGAACTCCTTGGTATACTTGGTTTGATCAACGAAGATTCCATCTTTCATCTGCTTAACTTGCAATCCCAAAAAGTAGTTCATTTCTCCCATTATACTCATTTGGAATTTACTCTTCATTAGATTTGCAAACTTTTCACAAAGTAAATCATTTTCGTAACCAAAAATTATGTCATCCACATAAATTTGTACCAAAGGTGGTGTCAGCCCCTTCACTCGATTCTAAAAGTGTGTTGTCAATGGTGCCTTTTGTAAAACCATTGTCCACCAAGAATTGAGATAGAGTCTCATACCATGCTCTTGGTGCTTGTTTCAATCCATAAAGTGCTTTGTTGAGTCTATACACTTTATCTTCTTGATCTTTAACTTCAAATACAGTGAGGTTGTCGAACATACACTTCCTCCTCTAGATACCATTCAAAAATGCACTCTTGACATCCATTTGATATAATTTGAAGTTCTTATATGCAAGATGTGCCAAGAATAACTGATAGCTTCCAATCTTGCAACAGTGCATAAGTTTCATCAAAATCTATTACTTCGCTTGAGAATAGCCTTTTGCAACTAGTCCGGCCTTATTCCTCACAATGGTACCAGATTCATCAAGTTTATTTCTCAGATACCCACTTAGTACCAATGATATTTGCATGACTTGGCCTTTCAACTAGTGTCCAAACTTGATTTCTTTCAAATTCATTCAATTCCTCTTGCATAGCTATTATCCAATCTGATCTCAAATAGCTTCTTCAACAACTTTTGGTTCCATTTGAGATAGAAAACAAGTAAACATAGCTTCCAATTGTCTTCTAGTCCTCACACCTTGTCAGCACATTGCCAATAACTTGTTCAAAGCAGGTGATTTCTTAACCATTGTGGATTTTGGTTATTTTGATTTTCAAGAACATCATCTTCAAGAGGGTCTCATTGTAGCTTCTTCTACAGTGGGGTTCAAGAGATCCTTGAACTGCCTGGCTTGTTGCATCAAGAATATTATCAAAGGTGTTCAAAGAGGGCAGATTTAAATTTTTAAGTCATTGAATCTTTCCAATACTTCAACACAACTGATCGTTGACTTGTTGATTCTCAAAGCAGTCCACAATCTTCATCTTCCATACCAAGAAACTTAGGTTCATCAAACACAACATGTATTGTTTCTTCATGTTTCAAAGACTCTTTATTCAAAGACTCAATGCCTTGTCGATCAAGAATATCCCAAGAATATTCCTTCATCTCGATTTTGGTTGGAATGTTTTCAAATGAACTTTATGATTTAGAATAAAACATTTTCTTCCAAATGGATGGAAATAGATATGTTAGGTTTCCTTCCATTCCAAACCTCATAAGGTGTCTTCAAAGAGCTTCTGTTTATCGATGTTCTGCTTTTGTGTATAGCATGTCAGATTTATCGCTTCAAATTTCAATATCTTTCGTAGCAATGCCTCACAAATCATTGTTCTTCCCGCTTCCTTTAAAGTCCTGCTTTTTCTTTCAAAGAACCCCATTTTGTCGAGGTGTACCAAAGAGCAAGAAGTTGATGTAGTACACCATTCTGCTCACACAAGATTCTCTTATTACTTTGTTGAGAAATTCAAGACTCGGTCCGATCTTATCTTTATTATCAAGTAAACTTTTCTCATTTTGTAATCTCTTCAAAAGATTAGGCATGCTTTGAAGTGTTTCACTTTTCTTCTTCATAAACATCACCCAAGTATACCTTGAATAATCATCCACAACCACTAAAGTGTACTTCTTTCCTGTTACACTTGTTGGAGTTATTGGTCCAAAAGATCCATATGCATCACCCAACACTCTATTAGTTGATTGTTTGGTCTTTGATTTGAAACTTGACTTTATCTCACTTACCCCCGCTGACATGCATCACATATAGCATCCTTCTTGAATGTGATCTCGGTAAAACCAATCACTAGCTTCTTCTTCACCAACCGATTAATATCATCAAAGTTTAAGTGATTTAACTTCTTGTGCCATAACCAATTGAGTTCGATTTGGTATGCACAATCGTGCAGTGCTTCGAACTACAGAGACCAATCCACAACATACATGTTATGTTGTCTTCTACCAAGAAGTACAACTTGATCACCTCTTTCACTAATGACAATACAATTGTTTTTGTCAAAAGTGACTTTATATCCCATGTCACGTAATTGTCCAAAGGTTCAAAGTTGTAGTCCAAATTCTTCCACATATGCAACATTCTTGATTGTAAGTCCATTCCTTACAAGTGTGCCATATCCTCTTGTATATCCAAGTGTATTCTTGTTGCCAAAATTCACCCTTGACCATCTTTGCCACAAAGTTTGACAAACAAGGCTTATTCTTTGTCATGTGTCCGAACATCCACCGCCAAAGTACTGCATACCCTACAAAACAAAGTTAATGCATTTTAGGTACCCAAACCTCGCTTGGGTCCATAGTGGTCAAGCTGGCAAGCATGACCTTTGGTATGTTTCCATAAGGTCTTCTCCTAAATGTGTCATACTTTGGTTCATACTTTGTTCATACATGTATTCCACACATCCATAAGTTCTAACAAAGAGGTTGTGTAGAACCACATATGTTTTCCGCCTTTTGGTTTATAATGTCATGTTTGAAGTGACTTTTGTTGTTAGAAACATTGGCATAACCATTAGTTTGATGTCCGTTAGAATGCCTCTTCTATTATTGAGTCTCACGAGGTCTTGTGTAAGTCCTCTCACGATCCCATTGCCTAGGTTTTACCCTAGTAGTATGGTTATACTTGTCGCTTCTAGCATTAGATGCAGAATATTCCAATCATCATCAAGGGGAATAATTTACCTTTCCCCCCGAGATAAGTATCTCTTGAATGATTATCATTTTTGGATTTAGGATTCTTATCCTTGAATATTTCTGCTTACCCTTCGTGGTCCAAAGCAGACTTGGTAGCAGTGTCCGCTATCAAAGAGCAGCTTAGAAGGCACAGTATGTCCTATTTTTAGATTTACTCTTTTATTAGAGTCGTTGACTTCTTTGACTTCTCGATTTTGCTTCTTTGAAGCATTCTCATTGGGTTTTATCGCCAAAGAACCTTATCGGGAGTTGGATCTAGTGTGTACAAACTTAATTAGGACCACCTCGAACTAGTTCAAAGACTCACTGATCCACCCTTGTTAGATTGTTGAGTTCCAAATCCAAGCCCTGCTCTATCTCCATAAGGCTTTCCCCGATTTGTATGCAAGATTGGAACAAGATGGTTCAAATAGATTCAGAGGTCAGCTGGATGTTCAAAGACTTATATTGATTCTCACCCAACATCTTTTTCCTTACCTTTGAGAACCCTTAATTCAAATTTTCAATCTTCCAACTTCTAACTCAAGAGCTTTTTTTTCACCCTTCACAATCTCATAACCTGATTGTATTATCCTCGCTTGATTAAGGATGGCATCCAAAGTCTCATTGTTGTCGAATTTCTAGGATTTGAACCACAAGTTGATTCACAATCACTTCCACAGGTGGTATTGATAGATACAAAGTTGTATACCTCCTCGCCATCCATATTGGCCATCAAAGCATAATCTTCCATATCAAAGAACTAGTGTCGTGTCACCCGATTCATTTCCTTTTCGTATTCCACTTCATACCCTTATTCATCTTCAAAGAACCATAGCCTTCTTGCCATGTCTTCTTTGTTGACTTTTGGTCTTCAAGTGAAGTCCGACAATCAGTCTAAAATGTCCAGCTTCTTGCAAATTGAAGCAAAGATAATCAGTTCCTTGCCTTGTTTTAACTCGATACCAGTTTGAAGTGTCCTGGTTTCTTGCAATGAAAGCACAGATAGTCATTATCTTTCTTTGGTTCTTCTTTCCTTCTTTCAAGAGGGCCTCTTTGTGAAATTTCTTGAAGGGCCTTTCCAGCCTTCATCATCCTCGATTTTTCTTGCTCAAGAGGGGCAATCCGCTTCTTGCATTTCATCTAGCATATCATCTTGTCCTCCTGATGTTTCTTCATGATGTGAAGCAGCCAATGCAAGGTCTTTGGCTCTTCTTTTCGCCAGTACAAGCTTTTGCTAAATTCATAAGCCTTTAGATCTGAAAACAATTTGAAGGTGTCTTCTTCATGCAACTTTCTCATTTCTTCAATTGCAATACCTTCATTTTCCAAACATCTTTTGCGTGTAGAGCTTCCAAGATTTTGGTGTTTATTTCTCTTTGAATAACTTACACTCAAGAGAGTAAGTTCATCCAGATTGCATTGAATCTAGATTCCATTTGCTCAATGGTTTCATTTGGCAAAGATCTTGAACTTTTGGAACCTCTTTCCGCCACACCGATTTTATTCTTCTTTATTGCATCGCCTTCACAGATCAAATGTATCTTGTCCCAAAGTTCCTTTGCGCTTTGCACCCTTAACCTTCATGTACATATTGCTATCCAAAGTTCTATAAATGATATCAATAGCAATGTTGTTGAGGTTTGCCCTTTTTCTCGCTTTCTCGCATTCCATTCTCTTTTGGTTTAGAATGTACTCGCTTGTATCACCCACCACACGCTTTGGTAATCTCCAAAGGGTCCATCGCTTAGTACATCCATCATCTCATCATGATTTGCAAAGAAGGTAAGCCTCGCATTCGACGCTTATACTCATCAAATCTATCTAGAGAACACATCAACATAGTTCTAGCATACCGTGTGTTATCCATGATGCAAGTCTTTGAAAATCAAGAATTTGAAAGAAAGTTTTAAAGAATTTTCACAAGCACAACAAGTAGGATTCCTTCGCAATGTACACTACTCGATACCAATTGTTGGTCCCTTGAAAAGGCTTTGGTTAAGTTTAGAGGGGTGAATAAACTTAACACTTAAAACTTTGAGTTAACAAATTTCGCAACTTCAAAGAAATCGATACTTCAAGAGTTCACGACACCTCGCAGAGCCTGTTGATAAACAAGAGTTCATCGACAGCCTCAGCTTGTCAATTTGTGCAAATGGAATTGTATCAAAATTAAGCCTTAATACTTGTTGTTAAATATGATACTAAGTATTAGATACTCAAGAGTGCAAGTGTGTGAATTCAGGCCATAGGTTCAGAGATTGATGTGTATAATAAACTAAGTGCGTAATATAAATGCCGAAAGTAAATAGCCGCATTTTTATATAGTGGTTCCGTGTGGTGTAATCCTCGCTCACCCACTCTTCTCCTATGATGTTGAGGAAATTCACTGAGAGATCTTTGATGTAGTCATTACAAAGATTCCTAAGTTGCTTGTCCTTCACCAATAACTATGGCTTCACAAACTCAAAATCTGAACAGTAGGATTGTCGCTCCCGAGTCTTCCACTGGTCCTTGAAGGGTAGGATTGCCTCTTCACCACCTCCACCACAAACAATAGTCTTTCACACTCCAATGTGATGCTTCACTGCCTTCAAGAGGTTCTTTATAAAATAATGATTGAATCAAGTATATGATTCAATTCTGCAAAGCAGCTTGATTAGGATGATGTAATCAAGAGCCTTGCGCCTTCAAGTGTGTAATCTTGATGTAGCTTGAATACGTAATGCACTTGAAGAAATTCACTAGATCACAGAAACTTTATGCTCGTGAAGTTCAACAGGTGTTTTTCACCAAGATTATCTCTTCAAAGTTTGTTAATTTTCATCATCTAGTTTCTGAGTTGGAAGTCCTCTATTTATAGGTAGGAATGCATGTGACTTGTATTTGAAATTCAAATGTGACCGCCTTTGTTTTTGTCCCATCCGATTTGCATTCTCATCACTATTCATAGGATCGACACCGCCGAATTCCTTTTGACAAAGGCAAATGCCCACCCTTTGACTTGTATCCAATGGATAAAAATATAAATCATCCCAACATCTTTTAATCTCAAATTTTCATTTTCTTGATAAGTCGAGGTAGTTGGTGTCCTTATCCATGTAATCTTCCAATAATCTTGAATTAATCGAGGTATTACATCAAGAGTTCATCGCCCATCGAGATACCTATCATCACAACTCCAATTTTCTCGTGTGTAAAATACAATGCAAATGATTTCTTTTATGTAACTTTTATTTGTGAAGTTAGATTACACCATTTTAATTATAACCAAGTTCCAAACATCATCCAACTTATGGAACTTAGACCTTCTATTACAAGGTATATGTAATCGCTTTAGGTCATCACAGCACTTGCCTAAATTCCGATTCCATATCCTTGACTTTAAATACTAAGTTTGATCCCTTAGCCTTCATTTACATCGAGTTTGAACCTCACCTTTCTTCGCCTTCAAAGAGGTTCAAGACTAGTCTACTCGACCTATCTACCCTATCGACCTAGACCATCATTGATATCAACCAAAGAGCCTTTTTTACAAAGGCTTGTTTGATCAAACCTATTTATGAGTCAAACTCTAATAAACCTATACATTTGATCTAGACATCTTTTGCCTTTGCACTATAACAAATAGTATGGCACTCATCATCAAAACATAGAAATAAGTCCAACATAACTATTACAAAGGTGCTTGTCCGATTTAACCTATACAAATATCGACTCTAGTAAAACCTATACATTCGGGCCTAGACATCTTTTAGCTTTTCACTATAACAAATAAGCTTCAAAGACTCCATCAATGGGGTTAAGATATCACTATAAATAAATATGATGAATTATCATCAAACAATAAATTTTATTTCCAACAATATGTAATGATTATATCATTGGACACGTATCGACTCCACTCAACGCTTTGAGAATAAGTTATATCTATAATCGATAGAGTTCGGCCGATTTATGGTATGTAATTCGAATTAATAAGTTGAGTAGAAATATTCGCTCGATGAATATTTTATTCAATTTATTTTTGCTATCGTTATAGGTCCATGGTCCCCGGGTTGGCTCCTAACACGCGAGTGTTTTCTCGTTTTATGGAACCTCAAGAAATTAAATAGTTGGTCTATTTAATGAATATGCAATATTATGTATTTGGTAAATAATAAGTAAAATAGAAAGGACATTTTCTATTAAAGTTAATGATTAAAGGTGGCGCCTATTATGTGATAAATTAGGAGAAGAAATTTTTCTAGATTATGTCACATGTATAATTAATTAAATATCTATTTGTTGGATAATTAATGGAAAAATAAGAGATTGATTTTTTGGGAATTATCTCTTATCTTTTGGCAAATATCTTTTCCTTATGGGAATAGGTAATTGTGGTGTGAAAAGGATAACTCTCTTGACTAGTTATTTTCCTATATAAAGAGAGTTCCTCCAAGCACAAAATAGACCATCAAATTTGCGCCACTTTGTAATTAAAAGATGTGAGAAATTAGTTTCCCGTTCTAGTCATTAAGAGGAGAAAACTAGGGTTTTTCTTGGGTATATTCGAGGAGGTTCTACGGTGAGGATCGACGCTCATCACTGTCGCTAGAGAGATAACTGAAGACTGCAGCAGCTCTCTTTTTGGTTGATTGCTTCTCTCCGGTTTGGGTAAATCTACTAACTTTCTTGTTGTTATTAATTAATCATGCGAATCGAATCATGGTATTATCGCATATGAATTTATTCATAGCTTCACGTGGTGCATGATCGAGTGTCACGATCGGTGCCGTGAATCGATCCGATGATCCAATTATCGATCGGATCCGGATTCGGTTTCTCGATATCCAAATGGGTAAGGTATGGTAAGGTGAGGTGGTGGGTAGGATAGTGTCGTGTGGTAAGTAAGGTAGGGTAGTATGATGTGTAAGGTAGGGGTGAGTGATGGTGGAGTATAGTAGGTAATGGGTAAGGTAGGTATGACCTCTTAGGTAAGATATAGTGAGATAGGGTAGGGTAGGATTGGGTGGGTAAGGTAAGGGTGGGTGATTGTGGAGTAGAGAGGTAATGGGTAAGATAGGTAGGATGTCTAGGTTAAGATATGGTGAGATAGGGTAGGGTAGGCTATGGTGGTGGGTAAGGTAGGGTAGGTTGGGTGGTGGGTAGGGTATGGTTGCGGTGGGTAGGGCACGGTGGAAAGACTAGTGAGGCACGATGTGGTATGGTGTAGGGTTAACCCTATCCCTTCCACCATATCCCACCATATAACCATACCATACTCTATCCCACACAATCTTAATTCCCTACTTTTCCCTGCTCATCACACAATGTGTCACATTTTATATAATTTGTTTAATTCCATTGTTTCAGATTCCGAATGCAGTAATAGATGAATCTATTCCATTCCATTCCATTTCTTTCATTATATTTTATTTCATTCCAATCTGCAGAATAAACATGCCAATAAAGTCTTCTTTTCATCCTTCAAAAAATCTTTTTTAAAATGTACGCTTCTCCATGCAATGCTAAAAGAAGAAATATAACCACAATTATTGGCATCAAGATAACTTTTTTGGATATGTTGTGTTGTCTGCCTTTGACTCTATCTAACACCAAAAACGATACTAATCTTAAATAAAATAATTTTAATAGATAGCATTCCAATAAGTTAGAAGGGTCTTTGTTTTGTAGTTCATACTATGCATATTAATTGAATTTAATCACATCGTCATACATCCCCATGCAATGCACGGGTTTCAAGCTAGTATCCTACAGAGCAAAGAATGCTTTCGTGTGAACGGGCCACGTGGCTAAGCAGGGTTACTTCGTTTGTGCCTGAAATTTCCTCACAATTTTCATTTTTTTAATGCAACTTTCTTTAAAAAGAATATCCAATTACCTCATCGTCGCATCTGTAACGCCCTATTCCTGGACTCCGAGTCCTTATCAAAAAAAGAAACGTTCGACGCGTATAATATAAAATAAATTTCACATTATAAGTAAGCCTCTACTACGTCATATGGAATTAAGCAAAAACGGAAGCAAATGACGCGGGTATATTTTTACAACCAATGACAAGAATAGAAACAATCATCTAAGGATAGAAATGTAACTTATTACAACGAAATCCAAAAGAACCTATAGCGTACAAAACCTCCAAAAGTAATAAATAAAAGAAACTACAAATCTCAAAGGAAACGTATCGCTTTCCAAATCCAAATAAAACATCTAGTCTAAATCGCCATATGAAAATGAATAAAAAGTAAAGTTCCAACGTCGGCGCCCTCAAACATCGCTCTTCAATTCCTAATCGAATTCGGATTAACTCGTTCATCTTCTCATCCACAAACACACAACAAACATGCATTTGAGGTAAGTACAAAGTACTTAATAAAAGGAAGAAACTATGATTTAATTACACATTATAGCATGATCTATAAATATTAAATTATCTTTATAAGACCGACTCAATATAGGGTTCACTTCATGTCCATCAACACGTCGTGACTATAAGTTTCTAACTTAACTTATCTCTCGTTACAACCACACTCAAGGCACTACGCCTTTGATGAAAATCCACCAGAGATATCGATTGCAACCCATTGGTGGATCACACAAATAGCCACTAAAGCCTATTCTAGTAGACTCGATACCACACGTTCGGGAAGTTCCTCCACCGCCATTTAGCCATTTAAAGGCCAAGCAGTTGTTGTTCGCTTTATCTCGAAAGCTCAAACATCGTGACATGGATCGGTGCCTATCCAAGAGTGACATGACGCTTAGTTTTTTCCCGCCAAGTATGTATTTTATTGATTGTTAACTAGCCACCTAAGTGCTTTCAAGGCAAACCTCACCTTAACAACTTTACTCCCTCACTTAGATAGCTAGACACAACAACATATCACGTACACAGACATTGATGAATACTAACTCATAAAAGAACAAGCCTATCATGCCTTTTCGACGGTCCTGAACTTCAACTCTTAGGAAGAATCCATTCGGTGCAGTGAACTAAACACATCAAAAACTCAATCAAGGCTTTTTCATTTCAATTAAAGTTATTAGATCAAGAAACAACATTTAAAATCGACTCGGGCTTTAAACTCTGTCATTTTCCAAAATGGGTGAATGCATGTGCATTGAACAATCACAAACATTTAGGATGCTCATGTTCGATCAATGCATGCGCATTTCTAGGCAATTTGTGTGCATTACTGCGCCTGGTATCCTTTCTCCTATTTTTCGACCCTCAATGCGTGCGCATTCTAGCTTGTGCGTGTGCATTGAGCGTCCTGAACTAAAACCCGACTTCATGTATCATCAATGTGTGCGCATTGCTGAGCTATGCGTGCGCATTGCACACAAAAAAACCCTAAACGAATTTTTCTACCACTTAACAATTTCTCATCTGATTCCAACATAATTAACATCGAAAACTCGAGATGAAAATGAAAAACTCATCTTTATCAAACCAAATCATCCTATGCTCCTTAATTATCAAATAGGCATGATTTCTAACATCTAAGAATAGCAAAACAACAACCTTAATCCTATAAACCATAATTAAATCATAGGAAGACCCCCTTACCTTTTAGCAAGCTAACTCCAACTCCAAACCAAGAAAAAAAATCTACAGCGAAACGATTCCTTTCTCACAGACAACCTATGTGATCAATCCCAAATTTGAATTAGATTCGATCACACGTTTCTATACAAACAAGTCTACGAAATCATGAGTTTTAATCCATCAAACTCATTTAAAAACACATCTAGGTCGAAATTCATACCTTTAGAAAAACTCCGAACTTTTGGTGTTGGAACGACGCCCTCTTCACGTTGATTCCAACTCTCTACTCGAATCTGAAAATGGTTGAAAGACGACTTAGATTTCTGAAGAAGTCTATCAGCCCTACTCTTTTCCCTCCAAGCGTTTCTCAAGAACGTAAAAACCCAATTTCTGATTACTATTAGGTTATAAGAATAATACGGAGTTATTTTCCCTAAATACATTTTCCCAAAATAATAATTACTTATTATTTTCCCTTAATTACCCCTTCATTAGATTAAGTCTAGATTTTCCATATATATATATATATATATATATATATATATATATATATATATATATATATATATATCGACATACATATATATAATACATGTTAAATCCAAGATTGAATAATGAACATGATATTTTGTTTACGCAAAATGACACGTCTTCCCTTTCCTAAAAATTGAATTATTACATTTGTTCCCCCTTAAGAGGAGTTTTGTCCTCAAAACTAAAACATACCTGGTAAATCCAAAAAATTTGTAAATTCACTAATCATATCGTCTTCTACTTTCCAGGTTGCCTCGTTCGGTGAATGATTGCTCCATTGAACCAAGACCAAAGGGATCATTCGTCACTTGATCATCTTCTCTTTCCGGTCTAGAATCTTGATCGGTTTCTCATCATAAGCTAGATTATCTTGAAGGATCTCTGGATCAACGGTTGCTTCAACATCCATTTTTGTCAAGCCCTTCTTCAACATCGAAACATGGAACACATTGTGTACTCTTGATATTGAATCCAATAACTTTAACTTGTAGGCTTAGGGACCAACCTTCTCAATGATTTCAGAAGGTCCAACATACATTGGACTTAACTTTCCTTTTTGTCCAAACCGTTTAACTCCCTTCATTGGTGAAGCTCGTACGTAAATGAAGGATGCAGGTTCTTAGATCTAAACGAATTAGATCTACGCGCAGCGGATGGATCACGATTTATATATCAAAACACATAATTAAAGGACTTAAACTACTACTAGGGGGTTTAAGATTATGTTACCAATAACGGGAAGAGTCGCCTTGATCTTCCGATGTGTTCTCCAAACGGCGGTTGGTGGACACCCTTCTTGATACACGAGCCTCCTTGATATGCAAACTTAAAAATCCCAAGATTTTTCCAACTCGAACCCTAAGAATAGAGGCCAAATTTTTCGGTCAATTTCTCTCGGTGAATAGTGACGTGAATAGTACCTCGCCATTAGACTTGGGAGAACTCTCTTTATATAGAGAGTAATCAATGTCCTCCAAGGATTAAATAATTAAGTGATAATTATCACATTAATCCTTTTCCAAATAAAAGATAAATAAAATGATTATCCCAAACAAATTAGGATAAATCATATTATTATCTAATATTCCATGAATTATCATTTAACAAATAAAAGATAAATCACATGTCAAATAATTATCCAAGAAAACTAATTTCTCTCTAATTAAATGATGATATTGGCGCCACCTTTGGGTCAAAAGCCCACATAAAATGTCTTTTATGTGTATTATATTATTTAGCCCAACTAAATAATATCCATGCATATCAATTAATTAGCCCACCAATTAATTATCACTGAGGCCCAAGTAACAAGATTACTAGTCCGAATTACGTAGCCACATCGGGACCATGGACCTATAACTGTGAGCTCCAATAATTAATTATTCATCGAATGTAAAGTACATTAATTATTAATTCCGGGATTACGCCACCATAAACCCGAAATCGAACTCTACCGATTATAGATGTATACTTATACTCAACCCATAGAGCGAATAAGCGCCCATTGATATAATCACTACATACGGATTAACCCTCCATAGATCATCCATTCTGAGGGAAGTCTCCGTGAACCCGACTTCGTAATATCTTATCCTTATTTACCATTAACCCCTAATGATCAATTAGTACACATATCCGACTAGTAGCTAATTAGTCAAATGTGAACTCCCGGATCGATCACTTTCTTAGGCTAACAAACAAGGGATCTGTCTCTCTACTTCCCACAGAAGGAATGGATTCCATGTCTCAGGAAAATCGTAACTACTCACTCATCCGGAGATAGTGCCAATGAGAAGTGGCTTGGAACACATATTAAAGTGAACCGTAATTAACACATCAAACACTACCCGGGACAAGCAAAGATCCTCGTGATCACCTCAGATTAAGGTTGATCCATATATGATCATCTAATGATTTAATAAGATTCCTCGATTACGGAATTATACCGAGAAATACAGATTAAATCGGTCCAAATTCTATATGAATGCCATCATATATAAATGCCCCACGTAGGTACCCTCTACCGACAAATCGATAAGACTATCACACCCTAAGGTGTTCTCAAGCGCATTATTGGTGTTTTAATCAAGAGACCCTAAACTCGATTAAGTTCACCATGGACTAACAGCTTTAAGTATATCACCACTAAATCAATCCTCACGTGTAATCCATACACCGAATTAAGTGGTTACATACTGAGATATACTTAGGGTTTGCAAAGAGTGTATTACTTTACAAGCACAAAGCAAGTAATAAGGTGAGATAAATTCTGTCATTCATTATTAAAAACAATTACACAAATTGTCTTTCGGCACTACACCTAACAATCTCCCACTTGCACGAAAAATGACAAGCAACGATTGTTTTAGAGCACACCCTTTCTCATCTTATTCACAACACTCTCCCACTTGCTCTAAAAGCAGATGAGGTATATTCCTCAATGCCGTACCCTCCAAGCACCAGACTTGGTACACTGATCAGTTTGGTTGTCGGCCCGAGACGATCTTTAGGATTGAAACGTTGTCGGTCCTTCCAATCAGGCGGTACTCTCTCTCAATATGCTTTTGACCTCTAGTAGGATCGAGAAGATCCTTCTAAGCTATTTCTTCACCGCTTTCACAATGAAGTGATATCGGCTTATCGACTGAATTACTCCCGCACTCAAAAAGGAAATTCTAAGCACTATGAGTAAACACTCGAGCCCGAGATCAACGTAATGATCATCCTTAATCGACTACAAGTCGAATCAAGCAGATCAACCATATTCAAGTTTGCACCTGAATATACAAGCATATGATTCCTCGTTCTCTAAAGATACTTGAGGACGTTTAAAAATCAAGCACTTATTGCTCAAATCCAAGATTCGATTACTATTGACTTATGATAACCTGACTTGCCGTTATCCAAGAGAGACTCTATCCCATTTTCTCTTTATCCGGATATTTAGAGAATCATTCCTGAGAGGTAGGGTAGGACTACTCTCGATGAATGCTGCAACCGTATATGCATAATCAATCTTATTCAATAAGACAGTGGGATAGCCAATGACTCATTCTCGTGGATTTGACCGAATCAAATTCTTAGAATATAGTCCAATTCTCTCATCCAGAGAATCTAGGCGTGTCAGTTTCCGACTTCAGATAGCACACCCATGTTTTTTCCAACCGCTTTAGTGTTATCATTTATGGACACTAATACTACTACTTCACCAATATTGATATCCAAATCTACAAAAGACTTATCAATATTTTGGTCAAGTCCACATATTTTAAAACATGTGACTTTTAAATGACCGAGAGGTTCTCTTAAATCCACAAAGGATATAAGCCATGGCAGCCCTCCTACCAAAGGTTCTTTCGAATGAATTAAGATATCGTTAGTCTCGCAAAAAGGTCTTGGGAATCACCCCTATCTTCTCGCTTTGTAACTAATCCGTTATTCATTCTTAGCTAAAACCCTTCGTTTCGAATGAATTCGATTCCGTTGTTCGGCAAGAAAGTCTCGTGGAATCACCCCTATTTTCTCGCTTTCTAACGAAATCTAACAAGACCGAGTGGTGAGAGAGTTCAAGATCCGGTTAACTCTCTACTTGTCGTGAATCACCCCTATACCACTCAACTTTGCGCCAAAGTTTAAACTTTCCTATTCATTCGACTCTTTTCCGTGTAGATCCAATTGCTCCCACCGGGCCTGAGACACTCAGTGGGTTCTACAAGAGGTTTGAATGAAATCGAGTACCAAAACTCCATTCACAGGGTTAAGGTTTTCAAACCAACCTCTATAATCGTAATCCTATACACCCCACCAAGAGCCATATGTTATCAATCACCCAAAGAGATTATAAAGTCCACAAAATCACAATGGGTCAACGGTTAAACCATACTCCCACCGTGTCTTGGGTGGATTGACATTCTCGATCTAGTAGTATTTATCGCTGTAATCACCAACAACCGATGTGGTCTCGATTAAATCGATAGTAACTACCTTTGGGTAACCGTACTCAAGGTTTAAGGTTGTTACTTATAGATTCTATCGTAAGGCTTGTGACAGCTTCAACCGTCACTTTCTCGATCTCAAGAATCTTATAATCAACCTTCACTCCACTCATTAAGATGTTTCACAAACAAATACAATCGAACGTGATGCAAAATTTCCAAATCCTACCTTTAAGCATTAAATGCTAAATGCCTACATTTATGGAAGTGGTGTGAACCGAATTCACTCCTTATCCATAAACTCACTAGCATCTTCTAGGTAGACTTCTCGGTTTACATAATAATGTTAACCGTTATTTTGCAACGAATTATCTTAATCGAGTTTAGCAAAGGTATTGTAGCATATCAATAACTATATAGGGCAAGTCTATGGTTTCTTCCTCAAAGGAGAAACATTCCACTAGGAGGCGGGCCGAGCATCACCCCAAGACTATGCGATAGCCTATTTCGAGCATGGAATACTCTATTCTCTCGCTAAAATCGAGACACCTCCTCGTATTCTTTCGATAAACCAACCAGTGTTTTGAGTAGTTATCGAATGTAATGTCACCACTCAAAATCTCCCACTAGCTTGTATCTCTCACTGCACCCGGGGTCATGGTGAACAAGCTATTTTACCCCTTCAAAACTATTACCCTTTCCCGATTGAAAAGAAACTTAGTCATTGTTCCTTTGAGATAGTGTTCCAAGACTCGAGATAGAATCACCCTTAGCCACCAAAGAGTCTTGTCTCTAGGATATATGCACTAATTAATAGATATTGAAAGGTCGTTTATCTTAATACGGAAACCTTTTACCTTTAATAGTTTTAGATGTGTTACACGTACTTATTCAGCTGTTCTAAGTGGTTCTGACTTTATCAAACAAAAGTCCGAGTCTCGGATTCGTACTACAAATGTCATATTCACTTTCTATGTGGCAACAATATATCGAGTTGAAAGTGAATCCAATTGTTTCAACGAATCAGAAACGTAAAAATAAATTTTTCTCGTGATATTCAAGGATAGAATCCGAAATTCATTTCCTTATATCACTCCCACTATTCTAGCTGAAATTACTGCCCGTTGTTACTTTATTAATGCACAACTTTATTGTTCTTCCAAAGAACTAAGCCACTGAGTCAAGTTACTCGGTTAAGAAAGTCGCTAAGATTCATTGGTTAGTGATCCAAATCACTTTCCTTATCCTATACTTTCTTTAATTAATGTTTCGGTTTAGCCTCAAAACTTTAGTTAAGATGATTAACACTTATAGACATTCTTTCCCATTCTTAACTTTCCTTAAAAGTGGAATAGTCTTGAACTAGCAATTCGCTTGAGTAGACACTACTCGTGAACTGTGGGATGTCTAATGAAAGTGTTACCTGCTGGGACTGATTTTCTAATAAATCGAGAAAAACATATTATAAAAGCTCCCACTAGTTTATCGGTTCCAAATACCGCCTAACTAATGACACTTTAATTTATGATTCTCCAATTTTTCTATCGAAAATTTCTCGTAGTAGACACTACACAATTCACTAGAAGAATTTTATCGTCCCAATCATCTTTCAAACTAACTACGGTTGTCTCTCGCTCAAGACGAGTGACAAAGAGTGACATGCCTATTTACGCCACTTAAGTTTTGAAGGCTTCAAGAGAAATATCTCTTCCAAAAATTAATCGTATGTGAGATTAATAAATACAACGCTCCAGCTTACTTACCACTTTTAACGAAGTCATTACTAGTCAATTTTACACTAGCGCTAGCACCTTAGAGAGATATATATTACAGCTTGTAAATAAAATTTGACAGAAAAATAAATCCAAATCATACACTACTAAAATTTTAGAACATAAAATAAGTACTTATAGTCTATCCTACTGCTCCAAGGATTTAATCTAATGCCTCAAAGGCCGCCTTAGGGTAGGTCAAAGAGGTTTCGATTAATATTGAAGATCGATTGAGAATCGAACATCTCATTTGTGATCGCCAATCACCTTTCTTTTTCAGCCAAGGTACTACCAAAAATACCTTTTATGAGTGTGACCTCACTGTCTCAGATTTTTAGGTAGACCCCGAGTGTGTCGCTTAGGTCGGTCGGTGACCCGACGAGTACCCAAAATCCTATCCTTTCGGAGACCAAGCCTTGAATTTTGATAGCGGTGAAGGCCTTCCTTGTGGGGCCGAAATCAAAGCCGCACGAGGCGTCACCATTCTCTCACGCTGCTTGTGTCAACAAGAGAGGCCGTGGGGTCGGCCGTCGCTTCTCCCGCTCCCACTCAATATTTTGAAAAAGTGGTGGGTTTATCGATCACGCTTTTTGGACTTGATGTTTCATTAAGGAACAATAAATCATAGGCCCGAATGTTGTCGGTTATGTGGGCTAGCCCACCCGACCTATTCGTTAGAACATATGTGGCCGCCGGACGGGTCAAGGCTAGGAGAGCTCCGCTGAGCCGTAGTGGCTCTTCGGATGACTCAAGATTGCTGCACTTCTGCAAACGCCACACGTGGAGGGTGAAGTCGATTGAGCCGTAGCTACCGTTGACCACCCAACCGTGGTTAAACCACTTTCAACCTGTTTGCCCGTGATTATCCAATCCTTAAACATCAAACATTCACGTAGACACTACGGAACAAAAACGTAATCTCGCTCTTAGGTAAGGTGGAATTCACCAAGAATCCAACACCTTAACCACGAGGTTTCGGATTTTACTCCTTATGCTTTCAGAGTGGGATTCACCGAGAATCCATCACCCAACCTCGACGATTGAAAAACCCGTGTTCCTCGGTTTTTACCCTAATTAGTTTCTAATTAATATCAAACAATTAATTAAAACTAATCGTGTGTTTTATACATGCCTAACTAATTCCTCGAATTAATTTCTACATGTATGCATATGGAGTGGAATTCATGATATGATGCATGTCATGGCAATTTTCCGGTTCTACACATACAATCTAAACATGTATACTAGTGCGGAAAATAAACATCAAGATGGACCGTTGGCACCCCCGTATCTAACCTATTAGAAAATAAATAACGAAACCCTAACTAGGGTTTACTACTTTCTAACAAAATCTGCAGCTGTTCAAAAACTTCGACGATCGGCAAACCAAACGAACTTGGATCGCGACGAAACTTTCCAGATCTGATCTTCATTCTTCGAGCTTCAAGATGGACGGTCGGATCGGAGCTTTGACTTGTCAATCTTCCTCAGTGAGCCGCCCAACTTGCTGCTGAAACAGACTCTCACAGCAGCGCATCATATACTTCCCGAGGCCGATCGGGGATGAAGATGAATCCCGATCGTCCTGAAAATTTTATCTCACGTCCAAAACTCCATGATTATCGATCTGAACGGTCGGATTTTAATTTGAACGGTCCAATTGTTCCCAGAAAATCGAAGAAGTCACAGTTAGGGTTTCTGTGAATCCTGCGTTTTTCTGTTACAGCAGCCACTTCGCAGCAACGAACGGAAACCCAAACGGACTCTGATCGACACCAAAATTTGTGGGATTGTTCATCAACTTCCAATCTTGATTCTGACCGGAGGGATCTTCGTTTTAACGGCTCAAACAACGGAAAAATGAAAAGACTAAACAGCTAATGTACAGATCTATTTTCTGGAAATTAAAATTGCAATAATACATGAATTACATAATTTCCTATACTCATATGAACGAATTTTCATCGCTTATATGAGTTTACAATAGATCTAACGGGAAAACGGTGCCAACCCCAATCCATCTCTTCAACCATAGCAATTTAAAAATTATTAATACATAATAATAAGTAAAATATCACCTACATGCAATTCCACTCCTTTAAATCGCTTAATTATGATTATGACTATATAAATCGTGGAACCTGCCTCTCGATACCACATGAAGGATGCAGGTTCTTAGATCTAAACGAATTAGATCTACGCCACAAATGGATGGATCACGATTTATATATCAAAACACATAATTAAAGGACTTAAACTACTACTAGGGGTTTAAGATTATGTTACCAATAACGGGAAGAGTCGCCTTGATCTTCCGATGTGTTCTCCAAACGGCGGTTGGTGGACACCCTTCTTGATACACGAGCCTCCTTGATATGCAACTTAAAATCCCAAGATTTTTCCAACTCAACCCTAAGAATAGAGGCCAAATTTTTTCGGTCAATTTCTCTCGTGAATAGTGACGTGAATAGTACCTCGCCATTAGACTTGGGAGAACTCTCTTTATATAGAGAGTAATCAATGTCCTCCAAGATTAAATAATTAAGTGATAATTATCACATTAATCCTTTTCAAATAAAAGATAAATAAAATGATTATCCCAAACAAATTAGGATAAATCATATTATTATCTAATATTCCATGAATTATCATTTAACAAATAAAAGATAAATCACATGTCAAATAATTATCCAAGAAAACTAATTTCTCTCTAATTAAATGATGATATTGGCGCCACCTTTAGGGTCAAAAAGCCCACATAAAATGTCTTTTATATGTGATTATATTATTTAAATTTCAACTAAATAATATCCATGCATATCAATTAATTAAATTTCACCAATTAATTATCAATGAGGCCCAAGTAACAAGATTACTAGTCCGAATTACGTGTCTACATCGGGGACCACGACTATAACCAGTGTAGCTCCAATAATTAATTATTCATCGAATGTAAAGTACATTAATTATTAATTCCGGGATTACGCCACCATAAACCCGAAATCGAACTCTACCGATTATAGATGTATACTTATACTCAACCCATGTAGAGCGAATAAGCGTCCATTGATATAATCACTACATACGGATTAACCCTCCATAGATCGCCCATTCTCGAGGGGAAGTCTCCGTGAACCCGACTCGAGAATATCTTATCCTTATTTACCATTAACCCCTAATGATCAATTAGTACACATATCCGACTAGTAGCTAATTAGTCAAATGTGAACTCCCGGATCGATCACTTTCTTAGGGCTAACAAACAAGGGGATCGCCTCTCTACTTCCCGCAGGAAGGAATGGATTCCATGTCTCGTGAAAATCGTAACTACTCACTCATCCTGAGATAGTGCCAATGAGAAGTGGCTTGGAACACATATTAAAGTGAACCGTAATTAACACATCAAACACTACCCCGGACAAGCAAAGATCCTCGTGATCACCTCAGATTAAGGTTGATCCATATATGATCATCTAATGATTTAATAAGATTCCTCGATTACGGAATTATACCGAGAAATACAGATTAAATCGGTCCAAATTCTATATGAATGCCATCATATATAAATGCCCCACGTAGGTACCCTCTACCGACAAATCCGGATAAGACTATCACACCCTAAGGTGTTCTCAGGCGCATTATTGGTGTTTTAATCAAGAGACCCTAAACTCTGATTAAGTTCACCACGGACTAACAGTTTAAGTATATCACCACTAAATCAATCCTCACGTGTAATCCATACACTGAATTAAGTGGTTACATACAGATATACTTAGGGTTTGCAGCAGTGTATTACTTTACAAGCACAAAGCAAGTAATAAGGTGAGATAAATTCTGTCATTCATTATTAAAAACAATTACACAAATTGTCTTTCGGGCACTACACCTAACAGTAAACTCTTTCCCCAACGTCAAACTCCAACAGTCTTCTTCTAACATCAGCCCAACTCTTCTGTCGGTCCTTTCTTAGCTTGCTCAACCAATTCCGGCCCAATGACTTGTATCTGCCCGATTTCATCCCAAAACAGCTATGTTCGACATCTTCTCCCGTAAAAGGCTTCAAAAGGCGGCATACCCACACTGGCACGATAACTATTGTTATAAACAAACTCTGCCACGGGTAGGTAACCATCCCATGATCTGCCTACTTCCAAAACATATGCCCTTAGCATATCTCGATTGTTTGGATGGTCCTTTATGATTGTCCATCTATTTGAGGATTAAAGGCCATACTCAAACCCAACTTGGTACCTAAAGCCTTTTTCAAACTCTTCTAGAATCGACTGATGAACCGACTGTCACGATATGAAATAATCGAGATAGGTACTTCATGTAGCTTCACTATATTATCCAAGTATAGTGTTGTCATCTTCTTCAAAGACATATCGACCTTAGTTGCCAAGAAATGGGCGGACTTGGTCAATCTATCCACAATCACCCAAATCATGTCATGTCCACTCTTCGTTTTTTGTAAACCAATAATGAAATCCATTGTGATCTTATCCCACTTCCACTCGGGGCTCGGGGATTTCCAAAGGCTTAAGCATTCCTCCTGGTCTTCTATGTTTTGCCTTAACTTTCAGACAAACATCACATTCTCGCCGCAAACTTTGATATTTCCAACTTCATTGAAGGCCACCATAAGCGTTCTTCAAATCCTGACATTTTAGTAGCTCCTGGATGAACAGAAATGCAATCCTATGCGCCTATTCTATAACTCTCTCGCCTCAATTCACCGACATTAGGCACACACAAAACAATCTTGATACAAAAGGTTCCCGTTTATTGTCTAACACATAACCCAATCAGAAGTTTCCTCTTGCAACACGCTTCAAATCAATCAACACCGGATCTTCATCTTTCTTTTTTTCAATATCATCCATCAACTCTGATCTTGCTAACAACGGTGCCATAAACTGCCGATCCTCAACTGCTCGAAACCATGGATTTTCAGCACATCTAACTGTTCTGCCACATCTTCAACACATGAAACTGCAAACACTGATTTTCTACTCATAGCATCTGCAACCACATTGGCTTTACCTGTATGGTATTGAATATCCAAATCGTAATCCTTTACAAATTCTAACCATCTCCATTGTCTCATATTCAGATTCTATTGTGTGAAGAAATACTTTAAACTTTTGTGATCCAGAAAATTCGCCTTAACTCCATACAAATAATGTCTTCATGTCTTTAAGGCAAAAACTACCTCTGCCAACTCAAAATCGTGTGTTGGATAATTCTTTTCATGCACCTTTAATTGTCTAGATACATAGTCAATTACTTTTCCTCCCTGCATCAACACACAACCTAATCCTTATCCCGAAGCATCGGTGTAGACGTCGTTGTTATCAAAGATCTTCTCGAATCGCCAAAGATCGGGCTATAGTCAACTTGTCTTTCGTAGTCTGAAAAGCGATTCACACTCACTAGTCCATTCAAACTTCACATTCTTCTGAGTAAGTTTGGTGAGTGGTGTAGCTATCTTTGAAAAGTCTTGCATGAACTTCCTATAGTAACCGCCAAACCCATAAAACTTCTCACCTTTGAAATCAGTAGTAGTCTAGAGGCCATTTCTCAACCGCTTCAATCTTCGCGGATCAACTTGAATGTCATCTCCGAAATGACATGACCCAAGAAACTAACTTGGTTCAACCGTAAATCACACTTTGAAAACTTAGCATAAAGTTGCTTCTCCTTCATAGTATTCAATACTATCCTTAAGTGTTCTTCATTCTCTTTCTCATCCTTTGAGTAGACAAGGATGTCGCCTATGAACACTATCACAAAATTATCCAATGAAGGCATGAAAACCACTTGTATTAAATCCATAAATGCATATGGAGCATTAGTGAGTTCGAATGGCATAACCAAGAACTCATATGTCCATACCTTGTACTAAAGGCCATCTTCGGTGTCTCGCTACCTTAATCTTCAACTAGTGATAACCCGACGTAAGATCAATCTTAGAGAACACTCTCTTGCCTTGTAACTGATTAACCAGATCATCAATCCTCGGTAGTGGGTACTTATTCTTGATGGTAAGGTTATTCAAAGATCTGTAGTCTATGCACATTCTTATTCTACCATCTTTCTTCTTTACAAACAAAATAGGGGTTCCCCAAGGCGAAGTACTAGGTTGAATTATATTCCTTTCGAGCATATCCTTATGTTGTGCTTGCATTTATTTCAATTCATCCAGGCCATATGTTGAAATGGTGTCCTAAACCCAATCGGGTTGGACCAGATCCGACCGGGTCGAGTCATTTACAGTCTATTGTGTTCATGTAATAACTTTATTATGATTAATAAAAGCACTTTCGTTATTATATATTTTGTTTATCTTTATGAACCTATTATGTTATTGAACATATTGTAACGTCCATAGTATTAAACATTGATAGAGAAACCATGATGCTGATTATGGTTGATGAGATCTTTATTCACTTTAATAAGTTTGATATTTAAATGTCTCTAGTCGTATGTATTGTCAAACGGGACATTGATGGTATGATTAGACTAGCACGTATTGGATGTCTTCTATCTTATTGAAGATAGAGATAGATCTCACCTCTCAAGTGTGAGACACTTGGACCGTATGCGGACGGTGTGTTAGAGAATGCGACGTTAGGTTAGACGCCCACTTACATTAAGTGTCGCAAAGATGTGGCGCTTGTGTAATTATCCGAGACCGGAGTCTTCATGGCATCACGGGGTGGATTGTCATGCTTTGACACTATTGATGTTTCCCCTAACCATGAGGCGATCATGCGGTAGTGCTCAACTATGATATTGAAGCATGCGTGCACGTAGGATACATGTTTGCTCGTCCGTAAATCGCGTATCCTATGATTAGGAGTAAATATCCTAAATGGCCTTCTTATAAGGAATGTCTAACTCTGTTGAATCTTTGCGTAGGATTAAATGAGTTATTCCGAGAGAGTATGATATACAGATTATAAGATACGATCGTTGATGTACTGACACTCGAGATACGATCGTATGGATATTATTACAACGATAGGAATCTATTTACACGGTAACTGTTTCATATGAAAGGTAGTAGTCATTGATTTTGACTCTATCGATGATTGTGGTCAGCACTGTGTGGTTCTACACGCTATTCCGTGATCATTAGGTATGAATGGCATTTTTGTAATTCGCATTTTATGTCTACGGCCAACATATTCGGAAGCCTATCGGGTCACACACATAAGAACATCTAGCCGGATTAAATGCGGTTATAGTGATAACCAAATAAGGAATGTTTATCTCGACTATAAAGTGTTATAGTGATTAAATTAATATGATGGTATTTATTTATTATGAATAAATTAAATACAAGATATTAATTATATTGATTAATTAAAGAATATTCGGATGCCAATTTATGTCACATGGGCGTAGATTGCAAGTGTATAAGATACACTTGGATTGTGCAATTTAATTAATGATATTATCATATATTAATATTGGATAGTAATAGATTTATGGAAAATAGATTTATTGTAATATGATAAAGATATATTCAATATAAGATATTGTCAATATATATCTTGAAATATATTTAATATAAGATATTGAATATTACATGAGATAAATATAGAATATTTATTTTCCTTATTTTACTAGTAAAAAGTTTTCTTTCTCATTTATCTACTAGGAAGCTTCTCACAATCGGATTGGGATTGACGAGTGGCGCGACACACCCTATATAAGAAAGGGGTTGGCTAGCGGGTTGTACATCACAATTAGAAGAGTTCTAATTTACAAAATAAACTAAGAGCGTCTTAGAGAGAGATTTAGAGAGAAAAATCCGGTCAAAGCGTCGATCTATTAGATCAAGCAATGGTAATCATTGCCAATTACTTAGCATGTTTATTGTATTAAACAAAGTCGATCTTAGGATCGAAATCAAATTTTAAATTTCATTTGCGTTAAACTAGTTGATTTCTTAGCAATGGTTCGAACATAAGCAATAAGAACTAATTAAATTGCGTAGTAATTAATCTATAGATGCAAGATCTAGATTCGCAAAATGAGAAGCAATAAAATATATATATAATTCGGATTGGGAGCTCGGCCGCCGCCGACTCCCCACCGTGTAACCGCCGGCGCCTTAGGGTGCGGTTGGTGGTGCATGGTGGATCCCGAATTTTGTTTTGTTGTTTTGTGATATTTTACTGTGCATTGATATTTATTTGTTTAGTTGGTGTAATGTGGCTAACTATGGTTCAAATAGTTTGGGTCATTATGATGCCACGTGGCATTAAATAATATTGGCCTTTCCAAACTTTATTTGGAATAGGCCTATGTCCTTTTCAAAATATTTGATTTTGGAAAGGGCCAAAGGAGATGTCTTTTGGTTTTGGAAAACAAAGGCATCCCTTTTGATTATGAATCAAAAGGAAAGAAACTAAAGCGACCTAATTTTAATTTTTATTTTATTTTGAATAGTTTTAATTAATCAAAATTAAAATTGAAATCATTTAAAATTAGTAGTTAATTTTATTTCGATTGAAATCATTTAATTAATTAAACGTTAATTGATTATTTGAAAGATGAAATAAGACGCTAAATTTTAAATTAGTCTTTTTCATAAGGTATGAATGTATGGATTAGATGTTGTAGATATAATATGATTATATGGATCCCGATTGATATTGGACTCGACCAATAGGATAGATGTGTGTGAATTACTTTATGTTGGTTTTTCAAATTGTCCTAGGCCGTTATGAAGAACGTGACATAGTTTACTTATGCATTTATCTCATTCCCGTTAGCTGGCCCCCGTGTGCGGCAGGTGTATTTATTTATTATATAGATTATTATGTAACAATAATGGAGTAGAAGAAGGAGACCAAAGAAAGATAAAGATCCCATTGGTGATGGCGCATTAAAGATCCTATTGGCCGTTGCGGCTACCCTTATATTGTGACCCGTGGTTTCGTCAGTTTGTATTCGAAGCCACACCTAGGAAATTTCTATGATCATACCAGTTAGTTTTGTGCACGGAATGGTGTATGTTTTACTTTATATTGATAACGTGGAAATATGCACGTTTAGATGAGACCGTAATTTAATTAGAATTAATTAAGTGAATTAATTTAAAATTACTCCCACGTATAAAAATCAAGTTGAAATAAGTCTCCAACTATTATAGCGACGGTTAAGAGCTCTTGTTCGGATCCAACTGATCGGCCCTTGTCGGGAGTTGACCTACCTCAGGTATATCGTCGTTATTGAGATATGATCGCATGAGATCTCGCGAGTATTGGGTTATGACTTGACTAGAATCTTATGGTGATTGGCCCTCGTCAGGACCGTCTGATTTTAGAGACAATGGGTTGTCTATCACATACTGAGATGTGAATTGTCAAGAGTTGACTAGTCAACCACTAGGGGCGCGATATGATGCGATCGTAGTAGAGTACTACACCGATATAGTCGGATATATCATGTTTATGGTAATAGTAATATAAAGAGGATATATGGTCATTTATATGTGATTTCTCAAGTGAGAAGTGGTGGATATCAAGAACACCGTGGTCGGACAGATGCTTATGAACGAAACATAAGTGAGTCGACAAATTGACAGTAGTAGCTTTATGTATATTAGTTCATGGATCCTTTCTATTAAATTGTGATCCCATATATATAGGCAAATTCTAAGTAGGTTTAGCTTAAACATGACAAGACATAAAAAGCATATAATAAGAAGTAATTATGTATAAGTCGAGCAGGCATTTTGTCAAGGTGAGATGGCGGACAAATGGACTTGATAGGAGGACCAACTCATATCTTCCTTTTCTCTTGTAGTCATCAACTCAAATGTTAGCCACCTGATAAAATGGGTGACTCCCACTATGTCCGAGGTGTCGAGTGGAGATGAGCCCGGCTTATGAAATGCGGATCAAGGGATGGATGTCCAAGGTCATTTGTTGGGCTTGAATTTGGCCCAATCTAGATGCTTGGGTTCGATCCGGTTCGGGTATATCAATGACTCCTACTCTGTGTCTTGCATTGAGTAGAGCACTTTTAACCCAATTATATATATATAGAAGTGCACTTTTAACTCAATTACCCGTAATTTGAACCCAAACCCATAAAATAACCCAGTCTATACCCCTAAAAATACAATTACGATTACGATTACAGAATATTATTATCTACACTAATTACAATTTCTAAGCATAAAAACACAAAATATTATTTACAATAATATTATCTACAAAATTAGTTGGTGTAAAACAAAAAATACGGAATCTAGATACGTTTTTTTTTTTATTCCGCAAAATAAAAAAAAAAGATACGGAATCCAATTACGTTTTTTTTTCTTTACAGAATATTATCTACACTAATTACAATTTTTAAGCATAAAAAATACAAAATATTATTTACTATAATATTATCTACAAAATTCGTTGGTGTAAAACAAAAGGTAGGGAATTCAGATACGTTTTTTTTTTTTACATTCTGCAAAATAATATCTCCTCTTGATAATTTATTGTTAATAAAACGGAAAAAGAATTAAAAAAATCACGGAAATTGATACCCTTGATAATCTACGATTTTTCCAAAAAAAAAAGAAGAAACCAGCTGTTAAAACAAAAAACAAAACCTTGATAATCAACGAATTTTTCCAAAAAGAAAACAACTGGGAAAAAAATTTCATTGGTGTAAACAAAAGATACGGAATCCCGATACCAGTTTTTTTTAACAGAATATTATCTAAACTAATTACGATTTTGAGGCATAAAAAATGCAAAATATTGTATACAATGATTACATAATAATAATATAATAAAACTTATTTTGAAGAATAAAAAAATACGAAATATCATTTTTTTTCTTACAAAGGAACCAGTGTTTTCATATTGGATATTATGTTTGAAACTACTGAACCCACTACTTATATGACTCTATATACATGTAACGCCCCGTTCCCGGACACCGAGTCCTTATCCGGAAATCGAACGTTAAGCACGCATAATATTAAATAAATAATATTACACGTAGCGCTCTACTACGTCAGATCAAATAAAAGCAAACTAAGCTTAAAAAGACTTAATTAATTTTTTCCAAACATCTCGAATAGAAATTCAAGAACTAGAGAAGGAAATGTAAAGTTATTACATCCAAACAAAACCAACGAATCCCAAAACAGTACGAATTCCAAAGTACTAAAAGTAAACTACAAAATCCAATAATAATCCAAATCTAGGAAACAAATAAAGAAATGAATAATAATTAATCAAAGTCTTCAACTCCGGCGTCCTCAAACGTCGTCATCAAAGTTCTCCTCGAACTCATCATTTACTGTTAGTCTTCTCTCCCCAAACACATAAATAAACATGCATTTGAGGTAAGTACAATGTACAAAGTAAGAAGTAGAAGCTACAATATGATTAAGGTTTATTATTAAAAGATTTGCCTTCTTGAGACCGACTCGATCTAGGGTTCACTACATGCCCATCGACACGTCGTGACTATACGTTCTAACTTAGCTTATCTTTGTTACATCATTACTCAAGGACACAATGCATGGTGAAAATTCCACCACGAGATATACTTGCCAACTACGGTGATTAGCACCGTAGTCCCGGGATCTCCCGGTATGCATATACGTTCGATGGATTTCCTCCACTACCCTTCACCTTTTGAGCCGGTGAGTGTTGTCCACCTTTTATGAACGTATCACATCGCCGATTTGAATCGATGCTTCTAACCAAGAATAGATGACGTTTTAGCTTTTACTACACTTATGTAATTATTAATGTGAATTAACTAGTCACCTAAGTGTTTTCGAATAATACTCCTTATCGGTTCTACTCCTCACTTAGACAACTAGACATCACATCCTATCAATTACATAGACATTGATGAACCCTAGTTCATCAAAGCACAAGCCCTTTTATGCCCTTCCGACGGATCCGAACTTCAACTCCCTTTAAGAGTACATTCGGTGTTTTAACTGAACGAATCAGAAACTCAATCGGGGCTTGTTCATATTCAATTAATGTTATTTAATCATGAATTAAGGTTTAAAATTCAAAACATAGCTTAAAACAACATTACATAGAAACTGGGGCAATGCGTGCGCATTACTCTGGAATGCGTGCGCATCCCTGCTGCACTTATTCTAAGCAATCCTGCATCAGGAATTCGTGCGCATTGCTAGCCAATGCATACGCATCCTACGCAGAAAAAGCCCTAAAACCTGTTCTTTAACCCTTAACGATCTCTACCCGAACCTAAACATCTTGCACATGAATTATAGCAGAAAAACATGTCTTTTAAGATCCAAAACAAAACTTAATCCTTAAACATCATCTAAGCTTAAAACTTGATGCAATATGCATCCAAAACATGATCTTTTCTACTCTAAACCACAATTAGATTGTAGGAAGAGCTTCTTACCTTTAGCAAGCTTATTCCAACAAAGAAAACTCGTAGAAACAAAGCAGCTAAAACCGATCTTTCTCTTATCAAAGCTTCAACTTTCTGCAATCAAAACGCGTTGCCTTCTTCACAACGATTCCGGCGCTCTACTCGATCCAAAACCGTCAAGAATTGCTTTAACAATCGATTGAAAAACTCTCACCCTAATTTTTGGCTCACACACAGAGAGTATATGGAGGTGGAGAAAAATCTGATTTCTAATAGGTTATAAGAATTGTGGGGATTTATTCTCCTTAAATAGAAAATCCCAAAAAAGATAGAGATCTTATTATCTTCCTTTATAATAAGATAAATCCCAAAAAAAGGATAAAGATCTTATTATCTTCCTTTATAATAAGATAAATCCCAAAAAATGATAAAGATCTTATTATCTTCCTTTATAATAAGATAAATCCCAAAAAAAGGATAAAGATCTTATTATCTTCCTTTATAATAAGATAAATCCCAAAAAAGGATAAAGATCTTATTATCTTCCTTAACTATATACATATATATATTTGAAATATACATATATAATTTAACAAATACTTAAACTCCGAATAAAAGGAACCGAACCCAATATTTCGTTTTACGCAAAATGACACGTCCTGCCTTTTCCCGAAATCGAATATTACATTCTTCCCCTTAAAGGAGTTTCGTCCTCGAAACTTAAAACATACCTGTAAGTCCATAAAATCTGGAACTCGGCCGATCATATCGTCCTCAACTTCCCAAGTAGCTTCATCCGGTGAATGATTGCTCCATTGCACCAGAACTAAAGGAATCAACCGTCTCTTAATCATCTTTTCCTTCCGGTCCAAAATTCTGGTCGGTGTCTCATCGTCATTTAAAGATTATCCTGGAGACCCTCCGGATCAACAGTGAGTCTCAATATCCGTCTTGGTCAAACACTTCTTTAACATTGAGACATGAAACACGTTGTGGACTCTCGATATGGATTCTGGTAACTTGAGTCTGTAAGCCAAAGGTCCAATTCTTTCTAGAATCTCAAAAGGTCCAACGTACCTAGGGCTTAGCTTTCCTTTTTGTCCAAAACGTTTCACTCCCTTCATTGGTGAAGCTCGTAGGTAAACTCTTTCACCAACTTCAAACTCAAGAGGTCTCCTTCTAACATCTCGCCAACTCTTCCTCTATCTTGAGCGCGCCTTCGATTCTTCTTGACCAAATGAACCCTTTCTTTAGCTTGCTCAACCAATTCGGCCCGGTGATTTGTCTTTCCCGACTTCATCCCAAAACAAATGTGTTCTACATCTTCTTCCATATAATGCTTCAAACGGTGGCATGCCAATACTTGCATGATAACCGTTGTTGTAAGCAAACTCCGCTACCGGTAGGTAATCATCCCATGATCCACCTACTTCCAACACACAAGCTCTCAACATATCTTCAAGTGTTTGGATGGTTCTCTCAGATTGTCCATCTGTCTGAGGATGAAAGACCGTACTCAAATCCAACTTGGTTCCAAAAGCTGCTTGTAAACTTTTCCAAAACCGACTGACGAACCTCGAATCACGATCCGAAACTATCGAGATAGGTACTCCGTGTAACTTCACTATATTATCCAAGTATAGTGTCGTCATTTTCTTCAAGGGCATATCGACCTTATATGGTAAGAAATGAGCGGATTTGGTCAATCTATCCACAATCACCCAAATCGCATCATTACCGCCTCTCGTCTTAGGTAAACCGGTGATAAAGTCCATAGTGATCTTATCCCACTTCCATTCTGGGATATCCAATGGCTTAAGCATTCCTCCCGGTCTTCTATGTTCCGCTTTAACCTTCTGGCAAGTATCACACTCTGCAACGAACTTGGCTATCTCCAGTTTCATCGAGGGCCACCAAAACCTTTCCTTCAAGTCTCTGTACATTTTAGTAGCTCCTGGATGAACTGCGAAAGCAATCCTATGTGCCTCTTCCATGACTCTCTGTCTTAAATCACCAACCTTAGGCACACACAAACGATCCTGGTACCAAAGATTGCCATTCTTATCTAACACATATCCAACCGTAGGCTTTTCCCTTGCAACTCGCTTCAAGTCAACCAACACTGGGTCTTCATCTTGCTTTTCCCGAATGTCATCCATCAACTCAGACCTTGCTAACAATGGTGCCATAAACTGTCGGTCTTCAATCTGATCAAAGCTTCGGATTCTCAACCCATCTAACCTTTCTGCAACGTCTTCAACACTCGATACTGCAAACACTGGTTTTCTGCTCAAGGCATCAGCCACTACATTTGCTTTACCCGGATGATACTGAATCTCCAAGTCATAATCCTTTACGAACTCCAGCCATCTCCTTTGTCTCATATTCAGATTTTCCTGGGTAAAGAAATACTTCAAACTCTTGTGATCGGTGAAGATCCTGGCCTTAACTCCATACAGGTAGTGCCTCCAAGTCTTTAGGGCAAACACTACTGCTGCCAACTCTAAGTCATGTGTTGGGTAATTCTTCTCATGCACCTTCAACTGTCGGGATGCATAAGCAATTACCTTCCTCCTCGCATCAACACACAACCTAAACCTTGTCCCGAAGCATCCGTGTAGACATCATAATTATCAAAGATCTCCGAATCGCCAAAACCGAGGTCAGAGTCAACCTCTTCTTCGGCGTCCGGAAAGCATCTTCACACTCACCGTCCACTCGAACTTCACATCCTTTTGAGTGAGCCGGGTAAGTGGTGTAGCTATCTTTGAGAAGTCTTGTACAAACTTCCTATAATAGCCACCAAACCGAGAAAACTTAACCTCTCAAACGGTAGTCGGTCCGACCACTTCTCAACCGCTTCAATCTTCGCGGGATCAACCTTAATGCCATCTCCGTAAATGACATGACCCAAGAAACTCACTTGATTCAACCAAAAGTCGCACTTCGAGAATTTGGCATACAACCGGTTCTCCTTTAATGTATCCAAAGACTATCCTTAAGTGTTCTTCATGTTCCTTCTCATCCTTAGAGTATACAAGGATGTCATCTATGAACACTATCACAAACTTATCCAAGTATGGCATGAAAACACGCGCATTAAATCCATAAATGCAGATGGGGCATTAGTGAGTCCAAAAGGCATAACTAAGAACTCATAATGTCCATACCTAAATCATCAAAGTCACATCTTTGGTATATCTCGCTACCTTGATCTTCAATGGTGGTATCCTCGATCTAAGATCAATCTTAGAAAACACTCTCTTGCCTTGCAAATCGGTTAAACAAATCATCAATCCTCGGCAAAGGGTATTTATTCTTGATGGTCGATTATTCAACGCTCGATAGTCTATGCACATCCTCATGCTACCATCTTTCTTCTTAACAAACAACACCGGGCTCCCCAGCGAAGTACTAGGCTGAATTATATTCCTCTCAAGCATATCCTTGAGCTGTGCTTTCAACTCCTTCAATTCAGCCGGTGCCATTCTATAGGGTGCCTTAGCAATCGGTGCCGCTCCCTGGCATCAACTTGATCTCGAATTCTATCTCTCTATCCGGCATGTTTCCCGGTAACTCTTCCGAAACACTTCGGGTATTCCTTGACTACTGGGGGTCTCTTCTAACTTAGGTTTTACTCTGCTCCACATCAATCACAGACAACAAGTAGCCTTCACAACCTTTCGACAAGCCCTTATAGCCTTAACATTTGAAATTATAGGGTGACGCTTCTTACTAGGCTTGTAAATGTTACCTTGATAAGTCTTATCTGATTTTCCCGGTATCTTAAAGGTCACTCTCTTTCTCTACAATCCAAGTGGATGAAATTCTCGGATAGCCAATCTATTCCAAGAATCACATCAAAATCAAAAGTCCAAAACCGTAAAGTCACTCTTGCAACAATACTTTCCAACTCGAACCTCTACCAGGGATATCAACTTGGTTACCTTAGTCACCTTCCTAAAAGGTGTTGTTATCTCCAAAGTATTTCTTAAAGGTTCCATTGGCAAGTTAAGCTTCTTAGCTATCTTAGTTGACACAAAAGTATTAGACGCCCCAGTATCAAACAACGCCAGAATCGCTAAGTTGTCTAATATTATTGTACCTAGGATGTAAATTCATTTATTTAAATACAAATACAACATGATTTAAATCGTGCTATAAAAGTACTCAAATAAATTAAATTAAACAAAAGGTACAGAAATAACATTATCGTCCGGTTCTCTTATCTCAAAGATCCACTTTGCAAAGACTCGAATCGGGCGACTTGGGCCGCTTTCCCACTTCCTTGCTTCGAATATTCGAACTCCCTTTCGTG
Source organism: Gentiana macrophylla (assembly GCA_026214975.1). NCBI lineage: Eukaryota > Viridiplantae > Streptophyta > Magnoliopsida > Gentianales > Gentianaceae > Gentiana > Gentiana macrophylla. The sequence continues at coordinate 37,711 of JAOBSW010000792.1, read as the reverse complement.
GGACACATCTTGGCAAAATGTCCTAAATCTCCACAAAGTAGTAGCACCTCTCCTCAGATTAGCCTTACACTCACCTGAGTGATTCTGTTGCACTTAGAGCATAAAGGTGCTCCGGTGGGTGGCTTACTCATTGTAGGGGCCGTTGTCTTCTTGAAATTTTGTTGGGGTGCTCCCGGCTATTGCCCCTGGCTTGTTCCAAAATTCCTCTTGCTCCCGATAACAACGGTGGCCTTCTTCCCGAATGTCTCAACCTCTAAGGCCTTATTCAACAACTCACCATGTTCTTGGTCATGAAACCCAACATGCCAGATCAGATCTCGATACGATAACCCTTCCTTGTATAGGGCCATCTTCCTCTCTTCTACCTTCATCAACTCAGGGTAGAATCTTCCCAATTCGTTAAACTTGTTGGTGTATTGTGATACTGTCATATAATTACCTTGCTTATGCTTTAGAAATTGACTTGCCATGTCCATGCACTCAGACTGCTGTGGAAAATACTCATTATAGAACATTGCCTTAAAGCTTTCCCAATCCGTCACTTTACCATTACTGCTCTGTATAGCATCTATCCATGCTTCAGCTGCACCCAAAAGGAAACTAACCGCCAACTGTGCCATCTCGGTCTCAGGGACATGTATGTTCCTACATGCCTTCTCAAAACTCCTTATCCACTCTTCGGCCTTCGAATGCTCGACATTCCCAAAGAAGTCTTGAACTTTGTTCCTCCTTAATCTCGTATACCAGTCAATCGGTGGTGCTTGCTCAAAGTGCCGGTCTAATCGGTGGGGCTTGTGGATAAACTGGAGGGTATTCAAAAGGTATCTCTTGCTGTTGAAACTGGGGTTGATGTAAACCGTAGGGTGGGTAACCAAGACCTTGTTGATGGTCAAAACAGGGTGGAGGTGGTACAGTAGGTCGGGGAGTATGACCCACTGGAGGAGGGTAAAAGGTCTGATGCTGCTGATGAGAAAACACTGGTGGAGAAGGGTAGCTCACTGCTGGGGGATAGATACTAGTTGCTGGGGGTACGTAGACTGGTGGAATGTCTCCCACTACAGTGACTCGTATAGGTGCTTCTCCTGGTTCTCCATAGATGTAGTTGTACCTTGGTGGAGGGTGACTTACTGGTGGCGGTACTAAACCCACTGGAACGTCACTTACCAAGGAAAACTGAACCGAACTTCCCACATGCCATTGTGGGTGTTGCTTTGATGAGGTCGCGTGACAAACTCCGCCGAGATCGTGGTGTAGGGGTTGCGGTATGAGGGGTGGGTGTGGGGCTCGGGTGAGGTGAAGGATTACGCCTCACGAAACCGCCTCTAACAACCGGGTGTAGGACTCTCTCGACGTACTCCTCGAAGCTTCACGCACCGCTCCGGTTCTCGTGAACACCATCCTCGATGATCAACGAAAACCAAAACGTTACTAAGAGGTCTAAAGAGAACTTATCTTAATAGAAAGAAAGCCTAAAAGACGCTTCTCTCGATACCAATCATAACGCCTGCTCCCGGACACCGAGTCCTTATCCGAAATCGAACGCTCGCACGCATAATATTAAATAAATAATATTACACGTAAGCCTCTACTACGTCGTATCAAATAAAAGCAAACGGAAGCTAAAAAGACTCGGGTAATTTTTTCCAAACATCTCAGAATAGAAATTCAAGAACTAGAGAAGGAAATGTAAAGTTATTACATCCAAAACAAAACCAACGAATCCCAAAACAAGACGAATTCCAAAGTACTAAAAGTAAACTACAAAATCCAATAATAATCCAAATCTAGAAACAAATAAAGAAATGAATAATAATTAATCAAAGTCTTCAACTCCGCGCCCTCAAACGCCGTCATCAAAGTTCTCCTCGAACTCATCATTTACTGTTCGTTTCTCTCCCCAAACACATAAATAAACATGCATTTGAGGTAAGTACAATGTACAAAGTAAGAAGTAGAAGCTACAATATGATTAAGGTTTATTATTAAAAGATTTGCCTTACTGAGACCGACTCGATCTAGGGTTCACTACATGCCCATCGACACGTCGTGACTATACGTTTCTAACTTAGCTTATCTTTGTTACATCATTACTCAAGGACACAATGCATGGTGAAAATTCCACCACGAGATATACTTGCCAACTACGGTGATTAGCACCGGTAGTCCCGGGATCTCCCCGGTATGCATATACGTTCGATGGATTTCCTCCACTACCCTTCAGCCTTTTGAGCCAGTAGTGTTGTCCACCTTTTATGAACGTATCACATCGCCGATTTGAATCAGTGCCTAACCAAGAATAGATGACTTTTTAGCTTTTACTACACTTATGTAATAATTAATGTGAATTAACTAGTCACCTAAGTGTTTTCGAATAATACTCCCTTATCGCTTCTACTCCTCACTTAGACAACTAGACATCACATCCTATCAATTACACGTATTGATGAACCCTAGTTCATCAAAGCACAAGCCCTTTCATGCCCTTCCGACGGATCCGAACTTCAACTCCCTTTAAGAGTACATTCGGTGTTTTAATCGAACGAATCGAAACTCAATCGGGCTTGTTCATATTCAATTAATGTTATTTAATCATGAATTAAGGTTTAAAATTCAAAACATAGCTTAAAACAACATTACATAGAAATCGGGCAATGCGTGCATTACTGCGGAATGCGTCGCATCCTCCGCACTTATTCTAAGCAATCTCGCATCGTGAATTGCGTGCGCATTGCTAGCCAATGCATACGCATCCTACGCAGAAAAAGCCCTAAAACCTGTTCTTTAACCCTTAACGATCTCTACCCGAACCTAAACATCTTGCACATGAATTATACAGAAAAACATGTCTTTTAAGATCCAAAACAAAACTTAATCCTTAAACATCATCTAAGCTTAAAACTTGATGCAATATGCATCCAAAACATGATCTTTTCTACTCTAAACCACAATTAGATTGTAGGAAGAGCTTCTTACCTTTAGCAAGCTTATTCCAACAAAGAAAACTCGAGAAACAAAGCAGCCTAAAACCGATCTTTCTCTTATCAAAGCTTCAACTTTCAAATCAAAACGTTGCCTTCTTCACAACGATTCCGCGCTCTACTCGATCCGAAAACACAAGAATTGCTTTAATAAACCGATTGAAAAACTCACTTTCTAATTTTTGGCTCACACACGCAGAGAGAGTATATGGAGGTGGAGAAAAATCGATTTCTAATAGGTTATAAGAATTGTGGGGATTTATTCTCCTTAAATAGAAAATCCCAAAAAAAGATAGAGATCTTATTATCTTCCTTTATAATAAGATAAATCCCAAAAAAAAGGATAAAGATCTTATTATCTTCCTTTATAATAAGATAAATCCCAAAAAAATGATAAAGATCTTATTATCTTCCTTTATAATAAGATAAATCCCAAAAAAAAGGATAAAGATCTTATTATCTTCCTTTATAATAAGATAAATCCCAAAAAAAGGATAAAGATCTTATTATCTTCCTTAACTATATACATATATATATTTCGAAATATACATATATAATTTAAGAAATACTTAAACTCCGAATAAAAGGAACCGAACCCAATATTTCGTTTTCGCAAAATGACACGTCTGCCCTTTCCCGAAAATCGGAATATTACAATACATTCACATGATATCATTCATTTGCAGAAATCCAATACAATCTACCTGCACTGTGAATTTTTTTTTACCACTGAACTTTTTTGCCCATGTTTTTCTTTTCCAATTATTATTAACCATGAGTTCACATGATTGTTGTTTGACATTTTATCTTTTTTAAATTGATGTCGTCAGGCTTCGTGAGAAGGGTACCATAAAATTAATTTTTTCATTTATCATCCGATCAAGAGTGGTGAGAAGAAGTATTGAAGAAAAACTATTATTTACATACATTTATTTTTGTTCTTGATTAGGACTGTAATAATGGTATTATTGTAATGTCTTTGTTGCAGGCATGCTACTTACGGAGGAGAATTGTTATTTACTGTAACACGGTGCATTAAAGTTAAATAATATATTGTTTAATGGACACTACTATCAATTTTTTTTTTTAAAACCCACATTTTTTTGTTTTAACCGCATCTTGATAAACAATTGTTTTTTTATTTAAAAAAAACGCATAATAATATAATAAAAAAAACAGTTGTAAAAACAAACAATCACTATTTTTTCCTTTTTTTTTAAGAAAAAACCCGCATCTTGACAAAAAAAAAATTGTTTTTTTGGTTTTAACCGCATCTTGATAAACAATTGTTTTTTTTATAAAAAAAAAAGTCCATGTGTTTTTCTTTCCAATTATTATTAACCATGAGTTCACATGATTGTGGTTTGATATTTTATCAGTTTTGAATTGATGTTGTCAGGCTTCGTGAGAAGGGTACCATAAAAGTAGTTTTTTTTCATTTATCGTCAGATCAAAGTGGTGAGAAGAAGGTATTGCAGAAAAAAAATTATTATTTACATACATTTTTTTTTGTGATTAGGACTATAATAATGGTATTGTTTTAATGTCTTTGTTGCAGGCACACTAGCTACTTACGGAGGAGAATCGGTCTTCACTGTAACACGGTGCATTAAAGGTAAGTAATATATTGTTTAATGGACACAACAATCATTAAAGGTAAGTAATATATTGTTTAATGGACACAACAATCAATTTTTTGTAAGAACCTGTATTTCTTTACCGCATCTTGATAAACTATTTTTTTTTTTATAAAAACAAAACCGCATAATAATATAATAATAAAACAGCTGTAAAAGCAAACAATCACTATTTTTTTTAAAACCTGCATTTTGGCAAATTTTTTTGTTTTAACTGCATCTCGATAAGCTAATGATTTTATAAAAAAACCGCATTATAATATAATAATAAAACAGCTGTAAAACAAACTATCACTGTTTTTTTCAAAGACCGCATCTTGATAATGCATAGTAGCAAAAACAGCTGTAAAAACAAACTATCACTATTGTTTAAAAAAAATATATATATATATATCACTATTCTTTTTTTATTAAAAAAAACCCGCATCAACCCGCATCTTGATAATATAAGGGCAATTTTGTCATATCAAACAAAATTATAAAGCACTGTCTTAGCTCTACCAAAAGTAGCATTGGTATTACTGGCAATTTTGTGACTTTATCTTTCAATCGCATAATTAGTTTTCAGTATTTTTTCATATCCTTTTTTTTGCAACTTTCTTTTGCTCGATTAAGATCACACATGACATGAGTACACAAATGATTTTCTCTTTCACTGAATTTAACGTACTATCATTCAAATTTGTTTTCCTTATTCTTTTTATGTGTAACAGTTAGGCTTAATAAAGTTTCTTCAGATTTTTAATTCCCGTGCATTTTTGCACGGGTTTTGGCTACTATATGTATATATATATATATATATATATATATATATATATATATATATATATAGTCATTAACCCAAAGCATAATGCACTGACAATTAACATTAAAAATGGTAATTAATCTATGTTTTTAAAATCGTAATTCTTTTACCATATTTTTTTGTTTTCGTCCTCTTAGTTTTGATATTCCATTTGATATTTTTCCGACATGATTTTTAAAACCATGTCATAAACAACGAAATAGTGGATTTGTGTAATAAATTTCTTAGTGTAAAGTGTGTATCCACGAAATAGTAAATCTGTGTAGTGGAATGTGTGTTGCAGTGAATAGTAGTTTTGTGTAGTGAAATTATCAATGGAAGGTGTGTTTGTATTGTGGATTTAAGTAGTGAAACTATGAATATATGGAATTTTGAATTTGTGTTCACTTTCTTATTTCATGCTATAAAGGTAATTCTGTATCACAACTAATGAGTGCTTTAAAAAATAATGGACGTTTCCTTTTTGATATTTCCACCCTCGTATTTTCATTTTTTTTTAAATAGTGCATGCATTATAGTCTGAAAAACAGTTATACATGAAATTTTTAAGTGAATAAGTGTAAAGTTATGGTCCAATACTCTGAATTTGATTTAAATTAACGCAAAAATGTAAATATTTTTATGAAACACATGAATGAATGTTTTTCAAAACTTGTGCACTTCCCTTCAAAATAACAAAAAAAAAAAACCTTGTGTACTTCATTAAAGAAAAAAATATAATAATAACTTAATGTGCAGACATAAACATCATGTGCCAATATTATACAATGTTAATAGGCTAGTGCCTACACTATTCAGTTCAACCATTTTCAAAACTAATAAATAAATCCACCAACACATCATCTTCATCCATCTATTCACTCAAGGAAAACTAATGTCATATTCGATAATGTATCACATTACCAATCAGCCGAAAATTGACATTAATCTCCATGAAATACCTATCTCGAAAATTGTCATTAATCTTCATGAAATACCTATCTCATTGTCTAAGCATTTTGTTCCTCTTCAAACATAGATATCTAGAGCCATTCCAATGACCATGTTGTTGTTAGCTTTCTTCTACGATCTTCTTCATGATACATGAATCTCCATAAATGCTCGATGTACAGATCTTAAGATAGACTAACAGATACACAATCGGTTCTTATGATTGTGGTTATCATTTCCCTTAATTCTTCCATTGTAACCTGCAAAGTAACACTACGACAGGACGCACGCATCCTTCAATTAACAAACATGCACGCAACTATACCAGGTTCCACAATAAAGAAAACAACATGTTATGAACACTTACACCAACTTTGCAGGTATGGTCGGGGGGCTCTACATTGACTTGTGGAAGTGCCACACACTTCTAAAATAAAAATATTATGTACCAATAATAGATAATTTTTTTATAAACACATATATGTGAAATTGACCCCCTTATTTTTACGTATTGAACTCCTATTTTTATCTTTTGCCCCATAATTAGATGTATAGAATTGAATTTCTAAATATATGTGTGATACAGAAAAAAATTGATAAAAAAAATGTTTGTACTGCATATGATGTTTCAAGCCAAACACATATAAGATTAAATAAAGAGAACTTCAATTCAACATAAGGTAAGGTAAGTGTCCAAAGCATGACAACAGTGAAACTAACATGAAGAGAAAGAGAACAAAAGTTCATTACAATCTGAAGCCGACTTTGAATGCAATGACAGATACGATTCAGACTTTTGGTAGGTAATCTCGACCTTTCCTTCCAACACTTTCCTCGAGCTATCAAGATACCAAAAAAACAAAATACGTTTAGTGTATTAGAAATGAAATAAAGTCCAATAAATGCAAGAACTAACAATACTAATGTTTGTTTAAGGAAAAAGGAATGCAAGGGTAAAGAACCTCAATGTAAGCAAAAAAAAAATCTCATTACCTATATCACCAATTAAAATGGAGAAATGGAGAAACACTCAACTTTATACCTTTTTTCTTATTATACCCTTCAAATTCAGAAACACAAAATGGATGAATGAGGGATAGGTTCGCATATATAATGCAAGCTGAAGAAGGTAAAAGTTGAACAGAGCTGTGAAAATGAATCAAAGAAAAAGTAGAGGTAACAAAAATAAAGTAAATGGTACCATAAAATGCCAAAAAAATAAAAATAAAAAAATTATAAAAAAATATTGTCAGTTGATGTAATGCTCAATTGTCAATAATGTTTGTTCATGCTTGCAGATTTTCAGATTGGTAAATTGTAACGAAGTTCATCATGATAAGCTCAAAACATATACACACAGAACCATAAAAATTCAATCAATATGAAAAATCAAAAAAGTAGGTGTTGAACCTGTGATTTAATTTTTTGGTGATGTCAAAGAAAAGGTTTCGTAAGTTATCGTGCACTCATTAATCACCGTAAACCTTTAGTAGGTAGTTTCTTACCTTTGATGTATGAAAGGTCACATTCTCTCGTTGTAAAACAATATGATTATCTGATGCAATGTCGTTGAGCACCTTTAATAATTTGTATCCAAGCTTGGCATCCTGGTTCGTAGCTTAAAAATTCGCACAAATTACAATTACACCTCTTCCAATTGCTTGATTTGAATTATCCGAGAATGCCTTAGATATATCAAAAAGATATACTTAGAATGCCAACACCTATGTCAATGTCATGATTAAAAGTCAATATCACGGTTTATAGTCTCATTATAAGGCATCCATACGCATTCATGGTGTTCGACATAAATTAGTTGCATCTCAAGAAGAAAAGACCGATTCCTTCTATGTAATACAATGTATCAATGGTGAAATCAGACAACATTAGTGGAGCCGAGCATATAAAATCAATGAAAAGCCGAGTTCACATTAGCTTTGTATTTTTGGATATATAGAAATGAATTTGGAAACTGTGAAGCATACACAATTGAAACAACTACATAAACAGAGATATTCTTTTCAAACAATCCAGCATCCATAGAATTATACTACAATCTCTATTACCCAACGACACACAATTGAAACAACTACATAAACTGAGATATTCTTTTCAAACAATCCAACATCCTTAGAATTATACTACAATCTCTATTACCCAACGACAGTTCCATGTGCTAGTAGAAAAACAACAACCCTTACCTTATTTTTTGAAGGCTTGCTTTATAAAAATCACAACTATTTCATCCAAACAATTATAACGATATGGAAAAAGAGAGAAATGGTTTTAAAATTGAATAATGGTAGAAGAAAGGGAAATGATGATTTACCTCAAAGTGTATTCACCGTCTCCTTATCTCTTTTTGGCCCACGTTTATTTTCCAAGCAAGGAAATGTGTCACAATACATATAGACAAATAAAAGTAAAAAAATCAGAAACTTGCTAAGGCCAACATCAGAACTACATATTTTCAAAACTCCACAAAAATTTAAGAAAAAGAAAAAAAGCTGTCGATAAACGCGTTCATTCTTTATTTGCGAAAACCGAAACAGCTGATGAAAACCTCATATCGGTTTGAATAAACATCCGAACATGGTTGTAGTTTATTAAATCCCATTCCTTGCAACATCATCATAATTAAAAGTACTACCGAAAAAAGTATCACCGGAGATTTTCGTTGTTCCACCAATTACCAAATTTATGAAATTTGTTTTAAGAAGAATTCTGGATATAGATTTTGCTTACCTACACATGTTGGCTTCATCGAAACCAACACTCAAAAACTCCGAAGATCATATATGCCAAGTAGATGGGGTAAATTTGGCTGTGGAAGAGAATGACACGTCTTGCCATTTCGATGTGTCGGAACAGAGTGCGACATCTTGTCCTTACCAATCAGGGGCAGCTGCAATTTTCATTGAATAACAACATATTTTGAGGAAAAATGCATGTTTGAAGAGTAACGGATATCCGCGATTCCGGCCGGATTTTGAGATGACGATAAGGGTGAATATGTCAACTCAATCAACCAATAAACCCACCCAGAAACCACAACACTCAACAAAGGTGAAAAAAAAAAACAAAAGAGAACTCACCAGAATTTGATCACTATTTACGTAAAGAAAATTGCACATGGTTTAAGCTGTTGAGATTCGCCAAAAAAGACAATTCACAACTACTTAGCATTTGATTTAGCAGAGCAGTCAGCCGAAATTAGCACAAACAAAAATCATGGAAATTGGAAAATACATAACTTAAAGTCCTAAAAAAGGGAACACTTTACTTGATTTGAAGCCACCGGAGTACGGCGTCGTCAGAGCAATGGTGTTGTAGATTTGTGGTCCAGTGCACTGCTCGTTGCTGCTAGTAACAAATAAAAAAGCAAATTCTTTACTTGGCAGTAACTTGAAATCACATAAAAAATAACCCATCAACTAAATGACCCAATTAGCATAATTTGAACAAAATAACATGTGGATTCCGACAAAGCAGATAAAAAGTAAATTAAAAACCTAGGAGTAATTTTGCATAATTAAATCAAACATGACAGCAGAATATAGAATTACTTGGAAAAATTGGCGGAGGAAGTCGAATTATGAAGAGCATTTGCAGAAAAAGTAAAAGATCACATCAGAAATCAACCAAATTATCAAAGGCGCCGGCTTTGATATCGAAAACCAATTTCTTCAGATACGCATTATCAGCTCTGTTGTGATAATGATGTAATTGAGAATTTGGGTTATTTGAGCTATAATTCATCCCCCGGTGAGGGCGTTGGCCGTTGCTCTAGGAGAGAATTGAGAATTGAGAATTGAGTAGGGAAGAACTACACAAAATTGAGTCGTGAAAGTTGGGGGAAGGAAATTTTAAGACTTTGGGAAAAGTTGAAAAAAAGAAAAGCACGTTTTCCACGTGTTTTGTGATGTACTATATTATAATGAATGGCATGATTTTAGGCATCCTTTGTGGGGATTAAATTTTTTTTTTACAAACTTTTCATAAATGAAAATGGGAAGGAGTTTAAAAATCCAGGTCATTTACCGGGTTTGGGTCGAATAATTAAAAAACGCTTAAATTGCTTACAGTATATATTATTTATATATATATATATATATATATATATATATATATATATATATCTTATATTATATTTCAGAAGTAAAAACCGCAATCGATTACGCTTTTCACCCAATTGACCCGGCCCACACCCGGAATAAAATATAAATAATAAAAAAAAACTTCCTTTGCGTTCTATGCTCCACGATCGCCACCAAAGAAACCTCTCCATGCCTCCTGCTACCTAAACTCCACGATCTGTATAACCTCCCCACACCCCACGATCTGTATAACCTCCGTTCTATTTCGATTTTGCTATCTATTTCTTTCCATCCTTCAAACACGATTTCAAACAGCATGCTAACCATCTCTGCCGCTTTTTTATCTGTTTCCACCCTCCAAATCAGCTGATTCACAATAACAAGAAATGGATCAAGAGAAATACTCAGCATCGATGGGGCTATGGTAAGAGTGGATTTCGATTCACGATTGCCAGTCGAGTACGCTGATGGTGTACGAATTGCAATTGTCCCTGTTATACTCAAGGTCCCTGTTCTCTACTTCCCCAACCGGTGATTTCTATTATCCGTCTTTGTTTGGCCTATTGGATTGCTTTTGAATACATGAGTTTCAATAATTTGGTAGTTTTGCAGTAAATGCAAGTAGTTGGAAATTTAAAGGTTCAATTTCTGGGATGTTTGGATATGCTCAACGGTATATCATCCACCAAATTGATTGAACACATGCGTGTTTTGTAGAGGAAGCCAAAAAATTATTTTTTTGGGATGGAGTGTTCATGACATTTTTTTATTTTATTTTTTGCGAATGGAGAGTTTTGCTGACGTAATGAATTCAAATCCATAATCCCTCAATCACTTTGATAGTATATTAGGTCATTGTTGTTGTAGTATTGTGAAAAACGATTGTTGCACACAGGCTATTGACGGACGAAGAAGCCCGATCGGTCTTCCGAACCATTTGCAAATCTGGCTTCTATAACAATCTTTAACTCCGGTGGTAATCGCTTCCCATTTGAATCTTATTTTTTCTATTTTAGTGACATTAAAGTACCATGCACATTAAAGTGTTCCTGTTAATTAGGCTTACTTAGATGATAGACCATGTGTTTGAATGTTCTTTCCTCTATTTATCATTCACATGTCTTCTCTTTTTAGCACCATTTGGCTTTCCGAATATCAGTTCTATTTCCGTAAAGATGAAACTTTTTGCTTTCAACAGGAATAAGCTATTTGCAATTTTATGAAAGAGGTGTGATGTTGAAGTGAAGCGTAATGGTATGATGGTGAGTGTAAATGTTTTCTCTATCAAGGAACTGAGATGGTTTGACTTTTGAGCCTGTCTATACCATAAAGCTAATTTCTGAGTTCAGAAGGAAGAGCTGGCTATCAGTGTACAGAACAACTTAAAATGCCAGCCCTGGTACATGAATGCATCTCCTATGCAGTGACAATGTGATCCTTTATATGGGTTCTCATCACTTACCTGCTTTATTTAGGTATTTGGTCCACAAGCTATGCAACAAGACCTTTATGAGCAAGCAGTGATTCCCATTGTTAATGAAGACCTGGAGGGTTTTAATTGTACAACTTTTGCCCATGCACAAGCCGGTACTGGTAAAACTTACACCATGGAAGGTGGGTGTAAGAGGTCCAAGGTAATCTGCTGCCTTATCTGAGATTTTCATTCGTTCTATATTTCTTTGCTTCTATATTTCTTTGTAACTTACTATGTATATTTATATATCCTACGTTCAATTTACATAGTGGACCTAACGGGGAGTTGTCACCTGAAGCTGGTGTCATTTCAAGGGATGTCCAGCAAATTAATGAAGCATTACGAGTCGCGAAATGATGGATACAGCGTTAAAGTTACTTTCCTGGAGTTTATAATAACAAAATAACACAGCTAAATTAGTACTTCTAGGAAAATGAGATGCATATGGGGATGAAACTAAAATCATAAAGGAAGTGTATTTATTTGCAGAGGGTGATTTGTTGTCCATTCCAAGTTTTGCATTCAGTTGGGAAAATGAAAATGGCACATTTATGGCTGGTGATGTAGCAACAATAAAGGTTAAAGTCCTTGGATCATTTGAGAGTGATAAGTACAACTACACTTTTTCTCCAAACATCACGATTAATGAAAAAGTGAGAAATAGCAGTTATATTTCTGGGGTTAATTCACAATTTGGTGAAGATATCAACAATTGGAGCATTTCTGTTATCCCTATTATGGTTGGTTTGTTCAATGTGCTTATCACTGATACTCATTTCCTTGTCTTGGACTCATCCTTGCATTTTCAAGTCACCCTAGGTAATTTGACATTTATGCCTTTTCAATTTATGGGCATATATGGGCGTTGTTATTGACCCCACAGTGAATCTGGCAGCACAGTAGATTCATTAATATAATTTATGTTCGTTTTCTTCTGTTGTCTTTACTATTAACACATATTGTACCCTGCATCTAACATTGTCAACTTAATTTTTTTTGTCTTTGATTACAATGAAGGAAAAATGTATCCCCAAGTTGGAATTGTGTCATGGTTAGATGCAACAAATGAGTTTATAGCTGGAACAAAAGCAACAGTTTTAATACTTCCAAAAGATGCATTTGGGAACAATATTTCTTATGGCAACGATGCAGCAAAGTCATACAATTTTAGCATATCAGCTGTTTGTATGAATGGCTCTGTGGCAAGTGTTCAAGACATTACTTACAATGGCTGGAACAAAATTGGTTATCTCAGCATTGAGCTAACTGTGGCTACTTCTGCTGATCTCTTACTTCATGTTCAATAACAAAATCAAACACCTAGAGGGTCCCCACTTCCATTCAAAGTTTCCCAGGTGAGTTAGTTGTGTTCCCAGGTGAGTTAGCTGTGTTATAGTACTTCTGGTGAGTTTATCATTTTTGTCGTTTGGTGAGGATTGTTACTTGAACGTTTTATTCTTCTGATGCAGGGTAATTGGCTGTTAAAGATATGACTTGAAATTATTATTTTGTTGTGGCAGGGTTAACATTGAATGAGGAAATGAAAAAGGTTTGAGTACATCCCAAATACCTAAAAATTGAGCCTCCAAATAATGAAAACTTGATGAAGTAATATGGTTCAAGTTGCAGATGAAAAAGGGAAAAAAAAAATAAAGGAAAAAATTTCACACGAAAGAGATCCACAATGGCTTGGAATAAAGGGGAAGAAGAAAAATAAGCCACACTTCGTTGCCGCTGAGGAAATAAATAATGACAAGTTTCAAAGGGTAACATTATACGTGAAGGAATATGGAATATTTTTTCTGCAACACAATTTGTGTGTACCCATGATAAAAACAAGAGCACGGTCATCAGCTGAGATTTCAATTTTCTGTGTATGGATTGGTTATTAATCTTTTATCAGCAGCCTCATTGTTCAAATCATATTTTATTTCATTTGTTGAAGGATGGTGTTTCCATAATAAGGAAATTGGTTTTTTTTTTTTTTTTTCACCCGTCGATTCTTTCCTCCAAACTAAGACACATGTAACTATGAATTGTTCGCATAATATTTTCTGGGACGTGGGCTGGGCAATTCTCCTTGCTATGGCCAAATTTGCTGCATACGTGACTTTTAGATTATTAATTTAACCTAATGTTGTGTCTTTCATTGATGAAGAAACAATACATGAGGATCATGCATCTATATTACAGATCATTTTTTGTGTGTGTGTAGATTTCATTACTTCATTATTCACTGGATCATGTATATTAGTTACATATATTCATTCTCTCCTCGAACTATAGGCTCAGCTGATTTGTTTTTGTTTTTCATCCCCATATGAGTCTCATTGAATTAGGTTAATACGGATTCATTATTAGCATCTATCCGTGCATTGCACGGGTTTTCCTACTAGTATATATATATAGACGAAGGGATTTAACCCAATTACCCGAAAATGACCCAATTGATCCGCTCCAAAACCGCTTCATTTTCCAAACAAAAAAACAAATATATATTTAAAATCCAGCATTAACTCCAATTTCAATTACCCCTAATATTACTCCAAAATTCGAAATTATTATTCAATTCAAAAGTCAAAATTTAAATTCTTACTTAACATTCCAAAAATACTGCATTAAATTCATAATTGTTATAAAAATTCAAAATTCAAAATCCCATTTGACCCGCTCCAAAACCGCTTCATTTTCTAAACAATAAAACAAATATATTTTTAAAATCCAACATTAACTGCTATTTAAAATACCCCTAATATTACTCCATAATTCAAAATTCAAAATTTAAATTCATACTTAACATTCCAAAAATACTGCATTAAATTCATAATTATATTCAAATTCAAAATTTATATATATTTTTACACTAGTCAATAACCCGTGCATCGCACGGGCACGTATGAGGTAGGATAAAGGCGAAGGGGTGGGGTAGCCCTATGTCATACCTCATTGCACTATATCTCTCTTCCCGCCCTACCCACCGCTACCATACCCACCACCCTATCCTACCCTACCCTACATCACCATATCTTACCCATAACATCATACCTACCTAACCCAATACCTAATCTACTCCATTATCACCCACCCCTTACCTTACCTATCATATCACCCTACCTTACCCACCACCTCACCCTTATCTACCCGACCCCACCCACAACTCCATCGTACCCTACCCACCACCCAACCCTACCCTACCCTACCCTATCCACCATTCCAAACTAACATATCTTACCCACCACACCACCCTACCTTACCTTACCCACTACCCCAACCTATCGTACCATACTTTACGCTACCCTACCCTACCAATGCTACCTTACCCACAACTTCACCTTACCTACCCCACCATACCTTACCTACCACCACCCATTACCTTACCCTACCCTACCCCACCCGACCCACCATCATCATCCCACCCTACCCTACCCTACACTACCTTACCCATCACCCTACCATAGCCTACCCACCACCCCATCATACTCTACCTTACCCACCACCCCACCTTATTCAAATACGCTTCATACATACCTTACCTACCTTAGCATTAAATGAGGTGACAAATTCCTAGGGGATGATCTAATCTAAGAATATATCGTATTAATTGGCATATTTGAATTTAGTTATTTTTCAAAATATAATTTAATTTCTGGATATTTTGTATCAATGGAGAACTCTAATTTATATGGAATGATTTTTTCTTAACATATTTGAATTTATTTATGTTCCATATTTAAACTATTTCCATTAATTATCACCGTTGATTCCTATTCAAACACATGTCATAAAGGATTATTCAAACTATTGGTATTTCCCTTCAAAAAAAACTATTGGTATTAATTATCGCATTTAATTCTCATTCAAACACATGTTAAAAAAACCATTGAAACTATTGCCATTAATTATCGCCTTTAAGTCTTATTCAACACACACTCAAAAAAAATCATTAAAACTATTGCCACTAATTATCGCATTTAATTCTCATTCAAACACATGTCAAAAAAAATCTTTCAACCTTCTTTGCATTTAGAAGAAAACTTAGTTTGTAGAGTCCTCTCAAGTCATTATGTCAGACTACCCCCCTCCACTCCCCATTTTTGTGATGCTTATTGAGTGTCCATAATCTACATTATTAGCATAATGACAGATTATATAAAAACTACATAATGACACATCAAAATAAAACATGTCGAAAGAAATCATAGTATACGAAAAAACTAAGCAGTGCTAGTTCAGAAACTACAAAATTTATTCAAAATCATATTACATATCTCAAGTAGGAACACAAACATTTAACTATAGATTTTTATCATTCTAACTTATATTGACAATTTCAATGTGAATTTTACTGATTTTTAACATAGGCTTGATTTAGATAGTTTGCTTGCCAGATTTATGCTTCTTTATTAAACCATGAATCATAAGGATCACGAAGAATACATAAACGGAAAAATTTAAATCACTTAGCATAATTTAATTCAATGTCGATCAAGTAATCACATAAAGTAATTACTCATGGTACGATAAGGCTGTCCAATGGCAAAGTCATCTCAAAATTTATTAATTTAAAGCAAGATAAATTAGATAGAGAAAAAAAGGCTAAATAAAAACTAATTTGATAAGTGAAAATATATTGACCGATTGTCTATTAATTACAATTGATTTTGATTCTATCCATTATTATATACTATCAAATCATGTATTCTCATGAGTTAAAAAAAACCTTTCTTATTTCTTAAATATATGATTGATTTTAGTTAATTATGATTTTAATCATTAACAATATAACGACGTCATTTAATTATTTTGAGCCTATCCCCCGCCTTAAGATGGGCGAAATCGCCCATAAATCGCTCCTTTGTATGCCCAAGATGAGTAGTAATACACTTGAAGATGGGCGATTTCGCCCATATATGAATTCAAGCAATTATTAAAAAAATCTATTCTTTTACCATGACTATATTCACAACGTATAAGAATTCAAACAATAATTAATTATAACGCTCGCCATCGAATCGATTTACATCCATAATTTATGGACTTGTCTAGCTCCTTTCCTTTTATATGTTGATAATATAATTTGGAAGTTAATTATGAAATTGAAATGAAAAAAACATGTCAAAAATATAAAATAAATAATTTCTTAAGTTTTTATTTTTATTTTTAAGTCTCAAGTTGAAAATATATATTCTTTTACCATGACTATATTAAAACTGTATAAGAATTCAAGCATGAATTAATTATAACGTCGGTTACCGAATCGATTTACGTCCATAATTTATGGAATTGTCTCGCTCCCTTCCTTTTATGGGTTAATAATAAAAAAGAAAAAAACATGCCAAAATATAAAATAAATAATTTCTAATTTTTTTATTCTCAAACAATAATTAAAATATATATTCTTTTACTTTGACTATATTAAATACGTATAAGAATTCAAGCAAAAAATAATTATATCATCAATTACCGAATTGATTTTACATCCATAATTTATGGGCTTGTCTCTCTCCTTTCCTTTATGGGTTGATAGTAGGGGTGGCATCGGGTCGACGCGCGCTACCGTAATCCTCCTACTCGAAACTCGTCCCAACAAGATTCGGGATTCGATTTTTCTTCTTGAACCCGTACCCGATGACTGCTGGGTCCCGACAATCGGGATACCCGAATGTACGGGATCCCGTCGGGTCGGGAATGAATGTCCCGAACATATGATGTTAAAAAAATATTAAAGTCAATATAGAAAAAATGACAACAATTACTTGATCAAAACTATAGTTCGAAAGGTGAGGCGGAGAAATGAGTTAACTACGACAAAGTCATTCACAGAAAGCAGTGGCTTTTGTAAAGAAGACCACTCGTATATTAGAGAGCATATGTGAGGTGCAAGAAAAGTGAAAACCGACAAGTATAGAGTGTAGTATGTTTATATTTTTAGTATTTAAGGTTGTGGGTATTTATATCGGGATGGAAAAAAAAAATTTTATATATATATATATATATGTGTGTGTGTATATTCAGGTCGGTATCGGGAACCCGACGGGATTAAGTTTTATACCCGATCCCGTTCCCACATTTTTCGGGTTGGGAAATATCCCAAAATTTCGGGACTGGGAAACTATCGGGAATGGGATTTTTCTGGACGGGGCCAGGATGGGATTCGGGACAGGATGGGATTATCGAGAAATTTGTCATCCCTAGTTGATAGTATAAAAGAAAGAAAGAAAAATGTGCCAAGAATATAAAATAATTAATTTCCTAAGATTTTTTCTTTTTAAGTCTCAAATAATAATAATAAAAAAATTCTTTTACCATGACTATATTAAAAACTTATAAAAATTCAAGTAAAAGTTAATTATAACGCTGATTATCAAGTGATTTACATACATAATTTATGGACTTGTCTCGCTCCATTCCTTTTATGGGTTGATAATATAATAATATTCATAGTGATCGCCAATATTCATTCCGAATAAAAAGGTAAATGAAACGATATGAAGTGCCCGTATTTCTTATTTTCACATTCCTCGCCACCTCATCGCTCAATAACTCATCTCTTCCCTCATCCCTTTCTCAAATGAATAACACCAAAATTATATTGAAGAAAAAATGAAAAACCGAAAATCCCGCAATGTTAACATCTCCGCTAAATGAGGGAATACAAGAAAATCTTTTTTAGAAACTTTTTTAACGGTAAAAATAATGAACGGAAATGCATAAAGAGGGGTTCAAACCCCGGCCTTCTATTTCCACAACCTAGCCGCTCACCCCATGCCACGATTAAATTCAAGACAAGAAAATCTTCATTTTTACTTAACGGTTAGCTTATAATTTTATGAAATTTTATATTCATAAGAAAACTGCTGTAAGTCCGATACGTATGGAAACAGATGTCGGTAAAGTCTATTTTTCTCTTCAAGTCTCATTTTTGTTCTGCTCATTATTTTACAAAACACATAACATGTAATGATGAGACGTGACCTTCATCCCCTTCAAATCTCTTTTAGCAAATCTGAGAATCAGCCCCTCCAATGGAATCAATCACAACTAAAAATAGAATAAAAATCACATAATAATATTCAGCCAAAAGTAATACCATTAACGAATTAAAAGATTTTAGAGAATGTATAGAGTAAATTCAGAAAAGATTTTTAGCAAGATTTTGTGGAAATTAGTTTTTAGATTTTAAAGTTTGAAATTAAAAGAGTCACGTGTTTTCTTCTTGTGACGCCCCGTTCCCGGACACCGAGTCCTTATCCGGAAAAGAACGCCCGGCATGTATAATATTAAATATAATCTAATATCATACATAAGCCTTACGTCATATATCATACACAATGCGGAAACGAAACGACTCGGGAAAAGATAAAATCTAAGGATCAACAAAAGATGATTCAATGCCGCACTAAAACCAAAAGTGGAAAATGAAAAGTCTTACATCATTTCCAAAACAAAAGAAACCAGAGATCTAGTCTTACAACCAAGGCCACTAAACGAGCCAAACAAAAACAATAATCAAAATGAATTGACAACATAGTTTTAAATCAAAACTGAAATAAGGAAAGTCTTCAAAGTAACTTCATATAAAATCTTCAAACTTCCTCATCGTATTCATCATCTCCATAAACCTGTTCATCTTCTCAAACAAGGCATATAACGGGTAAGTACAAACGTACTTAGTAACGAGTAGAAGCTATTGAAATCATGCGTTTCGTAATGAAGGCAAGTAAACGCCGTATCAATATTATACCGTAAAAAGTGATCTTACGCCTAACTATCACATTATATTCATAGTACAATACATGAGGTCCTAGTGGTTACTAGCTTAGCTTATCTTTGTTACATCATGTTTGCGAGGGCACTACACTTAGTGAGAATTGCACTAAGACAAATGACGCAACCCTATAGAGATAAATCCCTAGCGGTCCCGAGACAATCACCTCACTTTGACCGCTAGCTCTATAGGCTATCCGGTGAATGACTATCTCGCTCGTGAGGTTGTCCGGCGGTATGATCACTACTTTAATCGGCTTTGTCTAGAATCCGCAAAGACCAACACCACTTTATCTCGCCAACCAACACATTGCCGATATCATGCATCGCGCCTATCCAAGCTCTCATGATGTTTAATCTTTTATCTAGTCAATTACGTGTTTACATGGTTAATCGCCACCTAAGTTCGCTCAAAGGCAAAAGCTCCTACTCCTCTTCTTAGACTTCTGACTCAAGCTAGCAATTACACGCACATTGATGAATACTAACTCATCAAAGCACAAGGCCACTCCTACTCTTCCGACGGTCCCGAACTTCAATTCCTTTTAAGAATACATTCGTGCGTAACCAAACGCATCGTGCTTATTCATGGCTTTGTAAGGTTATTAAATTGTTCATATATTATCAACAAGGGTCTAAAACAATCAAACATGATAAACCGCTTCAAACGCCTGCTTTCATGTCCTAAACGCTGTTTGGGAAGCCCAAACGCACGCTTGAAGACTTCTAAACGCCGCTTGGAAGTCACCAAATCTCAGATCAAATCAGATTCTCAAACGCCCGCTTGAACACTTCAACGCTGCTGTTTCTCCCAAACGCCGCGCTTGACTACTTCAAACGCAAGCGCTTGGTCGGGTTCACCAAGAAGAAACCCTAAAATCTGCAAACTCGATTCCACCCGCTTTCCATTTTAACCAACAAAGCAAGAAAACTCGTAAAAATCACAGATGAAACGCAGATAACATCATAAAACAACAATCAATCAATATGAAGACCCCGCTACCTTAATCGCGAGCAACAACGATCCAAAACGCCAACAAAGACCTAGCCTTCGATTCAACCTTCACCAAACGGTTCGTTGTTGGTATCGAAACGATCCTCTCTTTCCGTAGAGCGCTTTTCTCTTGATGCGCCTCGCACAACCGATCAACGATTAAGCTTCGATTATCAAAAGCCTCTTCCCTCTTTTCTTTCCAAACTTGCGCCCTCTGCCTCCGTAAACTGCTCTCACTCTTTTTTTTGATTAATGATTATGGAGAATAATGGGAATTTAATCCTCAATTAACCCCATAAATCCCTTAAATACCAAACATTAATTTCCTCTCCTTTTTTTTAACTTAAAAATAAATATAATATTCTCGATTTTCGTTAAATGACTCAAATGCCCTTTTTGAAAAATCAGATATTACATTCCTCCCCTTAAGAGGAGTTTCGCCTCGAAACTTGAACGCACTGGAAGATCCAAAACTCGGGAACTCGGCCGTCATCACATCTTCCTCTTCCCATGTCGCTTCACTTGGTGAATGATTGCTCCATTGCACCAAGACCAAAGGGATCATCCTTCTCTTGACCACCTTCTCTTTCCTATCAAGGATCTTAACCGCTTCTCGACATAAGATAGATTATCTTGAAGCATATCCGATCTAGCCGAGATTCCACATCCGTAGAAGTTAGACACTTCTTAAGCATGGATACATGGAAGACATTATGTACCCTAGACATCGATTCCGGTAATCGAAGTCTATATGCTAACTTTCCAATCCTTTCGATGATGTCAAAAGGCCCCACATACCTCGGACTCGCTTCCCTTTTCGCCCAAACCTCTTAACACCCTTCATCGGAGAAGCTCGTAGATACACTCGGCCCCAACCGCAAACTCTAACGGTCTTCTTCGATGTCCGCCCAACTCTTCTCGCTGGTCTTGAGCGGCTTTAAGATTCCTCCGTGACGCCAACTTTCTTTAGCTTGCGTATTCAACTCCTGCCTCACAATCTTCCCCAACTTCGCCCCAATAAAGTGGAGTCCGGCATTTCCTACCGTATAAGGCTTCAAACGGTGGCATCCCCAAACTAGCATGATAATCGCTTGTTATAAGCGAACTCGCCACCGAGAGGAAATCATCCCATGATCCCCTTCTTCAAGAACGCAAGCTCTAAGCATGTCCTCGAGAGTCCGATCGCCCTCTCTCGATTGACCGCCTGTCTCATGGGGTGGAAGGTCAGACTAAGTCCGCTTTTGTTCCAAAAGCCTTTTGCAACCCTTTCCCGTATGTGACTTATAACCGCTTATCCCCGCCGGACACGATAGATAAGGGCACACCATGAAGTCTCACTATATTATCCAAATATAGCCGGGTGAACTTCTTAATAGGCATGTCAACCTTGCATGGCAAGAAATGGGCTGATTTCGTGAGCCTCACAACAATCACCCAAATCATGTCATGGCCACTTCTTCGACGCGCGTAAACCGTGATGAAATCCATCGTGATGTTCTCCCATTTCCATTCCGGTACTTCCAAAGGCTTCAACAAACCACCTGGCCTTCTATGTTCTCGCTTTAACTCTCCGGCATGTATCACACTTTGCCACGAACTCGCGATGTTCAACTTCATGCCAGGCCACCAATATCTCTCCTTGAGATCTCGGTACATCTTGGTAGATCCCGGATGAACCGCAAAAGCTATCTTATGGGCTTCATCCATGACTTGTCGCTTTAGTCCATCAACATCAGCACACACAAACGATTACCATACCGTAGATGTCCACTTTGTCCAACTGATAACCCGCCGTGGGTTTCTCTCGAGCCACGCGCTTCAAATCCACTAACACCGGTCGTTATCCCGCTTTGCCCGGATATCATCCAATAGTTCTCGACCTTGCCATCAATGGCGCGAAACACCGAGCTTCACCTTCCCGCTCAACCACTTGAATCGCAAACTGCCTAACTGATGAATCACTTCTTGTAAAGTGGTGATAGCATTGACCGGTCTCCGCTAAGTGCATCCGCTACAACATTTGCTTTACCCGGTGGTATTGAATGTCCAAGTCATAGTCTTTCACGAACTCCAACCATCTTCTTTGCCTCATATTCAAGTTCTCTTGAGTGAAAAAGAACTTGAGGCTCTTATGATCCGTGAATATTCTTGCCTTAACTCCATAAAGGTAGTGCCTCCACTGTTTCAAAGCAAAACCATCGCCGCCAATTCCAAATCATGTGTAGGATAATTTTTCTCATGAACCTTTAACCGCCTCGATGCATAAGCTATTACCTTTCCTCGCTTGCATCGTAACACATCCCAATCCTTGACCCAAGCATCCAGATACACGCCGTAGTTATCAAAAACCTCTCCGCAAGGCCAACACAAAGCATACCAACTTATCCTTCAACGTCTGAAAAGCTTCTCACACTCCTTTGTCCACTCAAACTTGATGTTTTTCTCGAGTAAGTCTAGTGAGAGGAGTTGCTATCTTCGAGAAATCTTGTACAAACTTCCCGTAGTAACCTCGCTAAACCTAAAAAACTTCTTATCTCTCACATCAGAAAGGGGTCTAGGCCACTTAGAAACGGCTTCTATCTTCGCAGATCAACTTGAATTCCATCCCCGTAAATCACATGGCCAAGAAAACTAACTTGTTTTAACCAAAATTCACACTTAGAAAACTTGGCATACAATTTCTTTTCTCTAAAGTTTGCAAAACAATCCTTAGATGCTCCTCATGCTCCTTCTCATCCCTAGAGTATATCAAGATATCATCTATGAATACTACCACAAATTTATCAAGATAAGGCATGAAGACTCTTTGCATTAAATCCATGAACGCCGATGGAGCATTAGTGAGTCCAAAAGGCATGACAAGAAACTCATAATGTCCATACTCGCACTAAACGCCGCCTTCGGTCTATCTCAAACCTTGATCTTCACCAGTGATAACTCGACCTAAGGTCAATCTTAGAAAACACCTTCTTCCCTTGCAAATCTGTTAAACAAGTCATCAATCCTAGGCAAAGGATACTTATTCTTGATTGTCGTTATTCAAAGCTCAGTAGTCGATGCACATCCTCAAACTACCATCCTTCTTCTTCACAAACAAAACCGGTGCTCCCCAAGGCGATGTACTTGGCTGAATCACATTCCTTTCCAACATGTCCTTAAGTCTGTACTTTTAACTCTTTTAGCTCACCCGGTGCCATCCTATAAGGTGCCTTGGTCAGTAGGTGCCGCCCCGGATTAATCAGATCTCAAACTCTATATCCCCTCGCTGCATATTTCCCGCAAATTTATCCGAAAAACTTCAGGGAAATCCTTGACTATAGGAGTTTCTTCTAACTTAGGAGTATGCTTCTCTGCGTGTCCATAGCATAAAGAACATACCCTTCACAACCCTTCCGCAAAGCCTTCATGGCTCTAACTCACCGATATTATCGGATGCCTCTTCTTACTTGGCTTATAAACGTTACCTCGAAAGGTCTTATCTCGACTTGCCTCGGAACTCAAGACCACTTTCTTACCTCTACAATCCACATGAACAAAATTCTTGGATAGCCAATCCATCCCTCGCAATTACATCAAAGTCTCAGAAGTCCAAAATCACAAGTCTCGATTTACACCTATAAGTTCCAACTCTAACGCCGACTTGAGGTAAAACTTGTGCAACTTTAGTAACTCTTCCCAAAGGTGTAGTGATACTTAGAGGTTTCTCCAACTCCTGAAGTGGTAGGTTCAACTTCCTAGCTATCTTAGAAGACACAAAAGTACCCGAGGCTCCAGATCAAACAAGGCCGACACACCTAAGTTATCTATGATTATGGTACCTAGCAAGTGGATCAATTTAAGTGCAATAAATAACATCATATGCGCCCATATAATATTAAGTATTCATA
Source organism: Gentiana macrophylla (assembly GCA_026214975.1). NCBI lineage: Eukaryota > Viridiplantae > Streptophyta > Magnoliopsida > Gentianales > Gentianaceae > Gentiana > Gentiana macrophylla. Next base: position 13,142 of record JAOBSW010000792.1, on the reverse strand, counting down.
ATAAACACAAACACTTAAAACGCACTCAGAATCACACAAGATCATCAGCTCTTCTCGCTCCACATCGACAAAGAAAAACACGAGTAGGTCTCGCTAGAAGATCCACGGTTTGCATTCTCGCTTCCTCTCATATCTCTCGATTCCGCCGAGATAAGTTCTTAGGATGCCTCTCGAGAAGTGTCCTGCTTCTCCACGCTTATAGCAACTATTACCTCCTGGTCTCAGCATTCTCTCAGATGCGCCTTGTTGCACTTAGAACAAATCGCCGTGAACCACTTTTCTCGTTAATCGCTGCCGTGCCGCGGTCTTCTTGAAGTTCTCACATGTGCCCCACGATTACCACTCAAAAGATCCAAACGGCCTCTTATTCCCAACTACCACATGTGAGCTTTCTTCCTAAAAGTCTCAACCTCCAAAGCCTTGTTCATAAGCTCACCCATATTCCCGGGTCAGAAACCCAACATACCCGATCAGATCTCATAAGCCAACCCATCCTTGTATAAGTGCCATCTTCCTTTCTTCAACTTTCATCACTGGGATAGAACCTCCCAACTCATTGAACTTGTTGGTATACCGAGATACCGCCACCGTGTACCTTGCTTATGCTTTAAGAACCGACTAGCCTTGTCTCGCCTGCATCATTAGTGGGAAATACTCGCTGTAGAACATAACCTTAAATCCTTCCCAATCGCCACTTTCCCATTACTACTCAGACGGGCGCCGATCCAAGCTTCGGGCCGCCTCAAGAGAAAATCGACCGCCAATCAAGCCATCTCGCATTCAGAACATGAATATTCCTCGCAGCCTTTTCAAACTCCTTATCCATTCTTCGGCCTTTGAATGTTCCACATTCCCAAAGAAGTCCTGTACTGCTTCCTCCTTCTCGGGCCTGTGTACCTTGCCACCGTGGAGCTTGCTCAATAAACAGGGGATAAACCGAGGATAAACAGGTGGATAACCAAAGGGCACACTGGGTGCCCGAGGTGGATAAGGTGGTGGATAAGGCACGAGGTTGTTGTGGTTGCATCACAAAGCGGTGCTTGTTGGTAAGGATGGTATCCTGGTGATGTTGTGGAGTGTGGTACGGCCGATGTAGTCCATAAGGTGGGTATCCAAACCGTGATGGTGATCAAACCGCGTGATGAGGAATAGCAGTTGAGGTTGGAAACTCGTAGTGGAGGGTAGAAGGTTTGTCAGCAGCGAGGGTAAGTCGTGGTTGGCGGATAGCTTATCGGGTGGTGGTGGGGATAAACCTCGCCACCGGTGGAACAAAGCCCACTGGAATGTCACTTACCATAGTAAATTGTACCGAACTCCCCACATGCCATCGTGGAGGTTGATCCCGATGAGACCGTGGTGGGGGTCGCAGATGAGGAGGTGGTGAAAGGCTCGGGTGGGGTGAGGGATTCGCCTCACAAAACCTCTTCCCACAACCGGTGTAGCATTGCTAGCCCTGGTCTAACCCCCCAACTCCCACCATGAGCACCTCTCTTGTTGTCACCATTCTCGAAAGATCAAGAAGATCGTAATGTTACTAAGAGATCTAAAGAAACTTATCTCAAGAAAGTCAAGTCCTAAGCAAAGAAAGAAACATTGTCTCTCGATACCAACCGTGACGCCTGCTCTCGACACCGAGTCCTTATCCGAAAAGAACGCCCGGCATGTATAATATTAAATATAATCTAATATCATACATAAGCCTTACGCCATATATCATACACAATGCGAAACGAAACGACTCGGGAAAAGATAAAATCTAAGGATCAACAAAAGATGATTCAATGCCGCACTAAAACCAAAAGTGGAAAATGAAAAGTCTTACATCATTTCCAAAACAAAAGAAACCAGAGATCTAGTCTTACAACCAAGGCCACTAAACGAGCCAAACAAAAACAATAATCAAAATGAATTGACAACATAGTTTTAAATCAAAACTGAAATAAGGAAAGTCTTCAAAGTAACTTCATATAAAATCTTCAAACTTCCTCATCGTATTCATCATCTCCATAAACCTGCTCATCTTCTCAAACAAGGCATATAACGGGTAAGTACAAACGCATTTAGTAACGAGTAGAAGCTATTGAAATCATGCTTCAGAATGAAGGCAAGTAAACGCCGATCAATATTATACCGTAAAAAGTGATCTTACGCCTAACTATCACATTATATTCATAGTACAATATGAGGTCCCTAGGGTTACTAGCTTAGCTTATCTTTGTTACATCATGTTTGCGAGGGCACTACACTTAGTGAGAATTGCACTAAGACAAATGACGCAACCCTATAGAGATAAATCCTTAGCGTCCCGAGACAATCACCTCACTTTGACCGCTAGCTCTATAGGCTATCCGTGAATGACTATCTCGCTCGTGAGGTTGTCCGGCGGTATGATCACTACTTTAATCGGCTTTGTCTAGAATCCGCAAAGGACTAACACCACTTTATCCGCCAACCAACACATTGCCGATACTGCACTCGCGCCTATCCAAGCTCTCATGATGTTTAATCTTTTATCTAGTCAATTACGTGTTTACATGGTTAATCGCCACCTAAGTTCGCTCAAAGGCAAAAGCTCCCTACTCCCTCTTCTTAGACTTCTAGACTCAAGCTAGCAATTACATACGTATATTGATGAATACTAACTCATCAAAGCACAAGGCCACTCCTACTCTTCCGACGGTCCCGAACTTCAATTCCCTTTAAGAATACATTCGTGCGTAACCAAACGATCGTGGCTTATTCATGGCTTTGTAAGGTTATTAAATTGTTCATATATTATCAACAAGGGTCTAAAACAATCAAACATGATAAACCGCTTCAAACGCCTGCTTATGTCCTCTAAACGCTGTTGGGGAAGCCCAAACGCACGCTTGAAGACTTCTAAACGCCGCTTGGAAGCGCCAACTCAGATCAAATCAGATTTCAAACGCCCGCTTGAACACTTCAACGCTGCTTTCTCCAAACGCCGCTTGACTACTTCAAACGCAAGCGCTTATCGGGTTCGACCAAGAAGAAACCCTAAAATCGCAAAACTCGATTCCACCCGCTTCCCATTTTAACCAACAAAGAAGAAAACTCGTAAAAATCACGTATGAAACGCAAAGACAACATCATAAAACAACAATCAATCAATATGAAGACCCTGCTACCTTAATCGCGAGCAACAACGATCCAAAACGCCAACAAAGACCTAGCCTTCGATTCAACCTTCACCAAACGGTTCGCTGTTGGTATCGAAACGATCCTCTCTTTCCGTAGAGCGCTTTTCTCTTGATGCGCCTCGCACAACCGATCAACGATTAAGCTTCGATTATCAAAAGCCTCTTCCCTCTTTTCTTTCTCCAAACTTGCGCTCTTGCCCTCCGTAAACTGCTCTCACTCTTTTTTTTTTTTGATTAATGATTATGGAGAATAATGGGAATTTAATCCTCAATTAACCCCATAAATCCCTTTAAATACCAAACATTAATTTCCTCTCTCCTTTTTTTTTAACTTAAAAATAAATATAATATTCTCGATTTTCGTTAAATGACTCAAATGCCCTTTTGAAAAAATCAGATATTACACTTCTATAAAAAAGTGCTTGTTAGTTGGTCGCTTCCGTTACAGGGTGTAAAAAATCGTAATCGAAAAAAACTTTTTTATAACTCACAATAAAAACTCATTCTCAAAATGAATAAAATAGAAACAATAGATTATTATAATGACTTTATTTATAAACAAAAGGTCACCACATATTTAGAAAAAATGATATTATACTACATGATCTAAAAATATTATACCCGAAAGGTATCAGGGCTTGTAGGTAGTCGAACACGACGGAGAGAACCGGATGAGGAGAAAAGAACCAAAAATGTCAACTATAACGCAAAAGTGGAACCAAAACACCAAAATGTAAAACACATTGAAATAGTGTATGTAAAAATCACCATTTTATTAAAATAAATAAAATCGAAAGTATATGATAATGTCGAAATTATCTCGTAATTTAATGTTGTTTGGTGTTGATATCCACTATAAAAGTGTATGAGAGTGGTGGTGCACGGTGGTTTTGTGGAATTTGTGGTGGTGGAAGTGATGGAGGTGCAATACAAGTGTAATTGAGTAGAGAATTTGGTAGAGTGTTGTCTTCTTTATAAATTAGCCCCTTTTTAGGTTATACATGGAGCCCTATTTATAGTGGTGTCAAACCGACAAAGTTCAAGATACTTACAACTAAGGACATAGTACAACCACCCGGCGGTGGCCAATCGGACCATGCCGGATAGAGCGGAGGCATGGATTCTGGCTTCACGCGGTGTCCTCATTTGCCGGGTCGTGTCGCCGGTTTGCGCTCTCTAAATGATAGGATGAATGATGGGTCTACGGCACTCCGCCAATCTTGATCGCGTGATTTCCCTTCAAGGCCCGCCTCCGGTAGGGTCATCCTTATCTCGAAACCCGGCCGTGGACCGGTCCTTCGCCTCCGCCGCTGCTCTCCGAGAGACCTTCCAGTCATCATGCGGGTTTTCGGGTCAGACAGCGAGCCGACCATCAATGGCCCCTACTCCACTTCTAATAACATCTTGAGATGTCGGGTAAGCGAGTAAATCCCTTAGCTTAATAGGATGGCTTAGTGAGTGGGTGGCTTTGAACGCCAGAGTTGTGTCGAGCGTATAATCTTAAGCTCATGGGATTTGGCTTATTTAGGGTCTTTGACCCTCGCCGCTTGAATTCGCGATCTGGCGGATAGCCTTGACTTCATTTGATTCAGCCCATTTGGGATCTTTGATCCCTGGCTGATTTGAAGTCTTCAGTTGGAGAATAGCATCGACTTCAAGGGATTTGGCCTATTTGGATCATTTGGTCCCTGGCCGATTCAAAGCCGTAAATTGGGGGATAGCCTTGGCTTCATTTAATATGGCCCGCTTAGATCTTTGATCCTCAGCCGACTTGAAGTCCTCGCTATGGATAGCCTTGACTTCAAGGGATTCGGCCCATTTGGGACCTTTGGTCCCCGGCCGATTTGAAGCCGTAAATTGGGGGATAGCCTTGGCTTCATTTGATTTGGCCCGTTTGGGATCTTTGAGCCCCTGGCTGATTTGAAGTCCTCAGTTGGCGGATAGCCTTGACTTCAAGGGATTTGGCCCATTTGGGACCTTTGGTCCCTGGCCGATTCGAAGTCTTCATTTGGCGGATAGCCTTGACTTCATTTGATTTAGCCCGTTTAGGATCTTTAATCCCTGACCGATTTGAAGTCTTCAGTTGACGAATAGCCTCGACTTCAAGGAATTTGGCCCGTTTGGGATCTTTGATCCCCGGCCGATTTGAAGTCCTCGATCGCTTAGCGGATAGCCTTGACTTCAAAGGATTTGGCCCATTTGGGACCTTTGGTCCCTAGTCGATTCAAGTCTTCGGGCCATGGATAGCCTTAACTTCATAAGATTTGGCTTTCGACCTTTAGCCTGAAGTCGATTTGAGGGCAACGGACCGCCCTTGCCGATGTGTCATTTATTAGGTCAATTTCGTGTGGTCTCTTTCCACCCTTATTTGACGTGATGTACCCGATGAGGCTTGCTACTTGCTCGATTGGTCAGAGTCCTTAGATCCCTATGCCGTAAATGATGGCAACTTCAATTTCAAACTTGAAACTCCCGCCTAGATCTTATCCGTTAGATCACTGGCATTGTAGGCTATTGATCCCCACCCTCACTTATATAAGGAAAGAGATCTTTAGCCTAAATATTTTCCAAACCTCCACTTTTTTCCGGCGGCAACAGAAGCAATTTGGTGGTGAAGGCTCCCAAGAGACAGCTCAAGTAATACTCGACACCATTCCATCTTTCTTCACCTCCTTTATGCTTTCCTCGATTACTGTGTAGTTGTTCTCGTGAATTTTATGATTTATATCGCAATATTTCATAACAATAATCCCTCGTGTTTTAGTAATTTTTATAGAAAATTATGTATTAAATGAACAAATGGAAGAAATGGTCTTAAGGTTACAAAAAGTGTAAAACGTACAATTACGTGTTTAAAATGATGATTTATGTTGGTTTGAGTCGTGTTACACTTTGGTATGCTTTCAATGACTTGGTGTGTTGAATGCGGCCGAAAAAGGTGATTTAAAGTGTGTAATCGTGCTTTGAAGAGAGGGAGATGAAGAATAAAGAGATAAAGATGAAAGGTCGAATTTGAAGGCATGCCGACGAACGCCTGGCGTATTGAATCAAGCGCCCGTAAAGTCGAACGAGCGCTTGATGTCCTATCTCTCGACGGGCGTTCGAATAGTGGATCAAGCGCCCACCGGAAGAATTTTGATTCAGGATGTTCGATTTTTAGCGGACGAGCGCCTGATTTAAAGAAGGACGGGCGCTTGATCATGACTCGCCCGATTCAAGATTTCAAGCAGAGGACGGGCGCCCATTACCTTGGACGGGCGCTCAAGGCCGACTTAACCTTAGCCGCTTTAAAATTCTATAAATAGCAAATGTATTAAACCCTGAGACATCCGACACGCATTATTTTCTCACTCAAACCCTAGCAAACGTGATATCCTATAGAGAAAACAAGAAGATGAACTCTTCCATCCTAACAATCATGATCACCAACATGATTGTTGGCTAAGCACCATGTGGGACAACGGATGAAACCGATCAACATCAACACCAACTAGAGAGATTTCTCACTGTATTTTTAGTGAGTTAAGTTACGGTTTTTCACAATTGAATATCGCTTTATATTGTTTACGCTTTGTTTGAATCGAAAGATTGATAAAACTACTTTTATGCTTTGAATTTATATGAGAATATTGTTCAAGTTTTGATTTATTTCAATTGATGCAATTAGTTGTAATTCGAGAGATCGCTTATGATTAATTGAGTAGAGTTTTGGAGACGATCTAATGATCTTGTTTTGCATGCCGCTTAGTTTTGCTTGAAAAAAGAAACTAAACCCTAGAATTTGTTTAAAGGAATTTAATCGAATTCGTGATAGATCATTACTAAAAATCGTATCTTTAACTTGCCATCTAGTTGGGGTTGGGTTGGTTGATTGGTGGATTCCGCTGCCTTGCCGCCTTTTTAATTATTTGATAAACCAAATCGTCAGACGACTTTGATTGTTTTGTTTAGTTAAAACCCTAGTTTTTACATAATGCTTTTTCTGCGTATTTTCTCTTTCAGATTATCGGACGCCGCCCACATAAGTGAACGCCCGCCCATAGTCGAATTTTCCTGCTTCCTCGCTTTTAGTTTAGTTTTACTCATCGCTTTTATATTATAGTTAGTATAGACCTTAGTTTTAGGTAATAAATTGTGACATAATCGATAGAATAATTGCACCTTAATCCGATAAACATTCACTTCTTAGACGACCCGTAACACTTTTACTACAAGCCTTATACTTGGGGCGCTCGGTAATTATAAATTTAAAACTAGTTTTTACCGAACAAGTTTTTGGCGCCGCTGTCGGGAGTCGGTAACGGTTGTCGGATTCTTCGTAGTGCGCTCAGGTCGTGGTCAAAAGGATCGCTATTGCACGCGGTAGTATTTTGACCATAACTTTCGCTCGAGTGTCCGCTTGGCGCCAGACCCCAATTCGAAAGCTCGCCCGACGCCGACGACGCGGGTGAACGCCGAGGCCGCTCAGCGCCGCGCTGAGGTCAAAATCCACTGCTTTCCCTCCATTTTGGCCCTAGAAGATTTCAACACGCTTTTTTTTACCGCCTTAGTGCCTTTTCTCGCTTTAAATTTTTCGTAGGTAGGTTTCTTTCTTGTTTCGCTTTCTAGATCTTTTTCTAAATTCAAAATAAAAATAATAATAAAATAAAAAATAAAAATAAAAAAATAATAAAACTTTCAACGAGCGCTCACCCATACCAACGCCTGCCGCTTCTATCTGCCTTCCTCAACGCCGCTTCAAGTTATCAACGAGCGCTCACTTCGAATCCTCTCTCGAACTAGCGCCCACTTACACTCGAACGCCAGCTCAGCCTCAAAATTTCACTTTTCGCCTCTTCTCTCTCTCTCTTTTCTAACCTCTAAACCTCTACTCATCTCTACATTCCCTCTCATCAACCCTAAGGTTGATTTCTTCCTGTTTCGCTTCTCTCGGTTTATGCAAACCAGAGTAAGAAGGGAAATCTTATCTTTAACCCCTAACTCTGAGCGAGACATTGTCGAAGAAGATTATTTCAAAGTTCTCGACAAGATGAGCGAACACGGTTCTAGTGATGACGAACCGAGAACCAAGGGAATAATAACCAAGATCCCGCTCAATTAAACCAAATTCTCGATGCAAATGTTGCGTAACCAATAATGCAGAAGAAGCCTGGATAAACCAAAGCAGATGCAAAGAATAACAACCAGATAATCGCTCAACAAAGAATAACCCCAGCGGCCGCAAATTGCACAGCAAGAAGACCCTTATGCGCCATATCTTGATCAAGACTTCTTGAAGGGCATAGACCAATTCGCCTCCGTGAGACGGGAGGACTCGCATTTTGATTTTAAGAATTGAGTTGTGGGGATGGTCCAAAATAGTTCATTCCATGGCACCGCCGCAGTAAGACCCACACGACTTCTGTCTACTTTTGTGCAAATCATGAAGCAGTGTCACTACCCCGGCGCTCCTGGCCGTGGTTGTTAAATTGAAACTTTTCCCGCTTGCTTTGAGGGGTGCAAAGAAATCGATGGTTTAAGTCCTTACCCCATCACTCTTAATAATCAATGATGTTAAAAGAGCCTTTGCTCAAATTCGCTTCACCCGAACGATAATGGACCGTAAACTAGATATAGCCACTTTCTTTGAGCAATTAGAAGGAGAGAGTGGGAAAGGCCTGTGAGAGGTTGAATTTGTTAATGAGGAAATGCCCTAACCATGGATACACTGACATGAACTTCTAGAATTATTCTATCGTGGTGTTACTCAACCCAATAGAGATTACTTAGACTCACACACCATGGATCGCTTTTAGAGGAGGAGATGATGCCGCTTGCAGGTGGTAGCGTAAACAATAGCTAAGAATAACATGTGGGCTACTCAAAAGAAGACCCATGTTAGTGGAAGCAAAAAGGAGGTCACCGAAAGTAACTCGAGACAAGACTGCTAGTTGCTCAAATGGAAATAATGAACAAACAACTAGCCAACATGCAAACGAAGCAAAGAAGAAGGGCCAAGATGTGAATCATTCGGGCATACAGCCGTGAATGTGATGAATGAGGAAGTATAAGTTACGGAGAACTGTAATCAACCTTCAGAGGCTTCACCAAAATTCGTCAAACGAGTCAAACTCAAAACCGCAACTTTTCGAAATCCACGAAATAGTTATTATACACCGCCCGGTGCATCCACAACCAAAGACCCCAAGGTAATCGGGCTCAAACGCAAAATCAACAGCCCCACCTATGTCTCTCTCGTAAGAAATTGATGAGCTAGTAGACATGGTGAAAACACTCAGCCATCGGTCAAAAACGATGGAGAGACAGATTGGTCGATGGTCGATCAACAAGCAAGCACTTCAAGGAAGACCGCCTAGTTATACAGATAAAACCCTAAGGCGTATATCAATGCTTGCACCGCCATCACACCCTCGGGGAGTATGGAGAGGAGGAGTTGAATGCAGCCACCCTAAGCGGTAAGACACCGACCTAAAAGATGTCGGGAAACGAGTAGCCCCTCCCGACGCCATAAGTTCGTGAGGGGGTAACATGATAAAATGTCAAAGAAAGCAACAAAGGAGGAAGAGCCGAGTGATGATGATTTTTCGGGGATAGTGATGAGGATGTCGAGAAGAGAAGTCGTAGCCGAACTCCCGACTAACAAGAAAATTGAGAAGTTTGTCGATGGAAGGATAAGGAGGACGGCCATTAAAAGTCAAATTACAAACAACCATTCAAAACCCTTCCTTATCCGGCAAAGAAAAGAGAGAATATCTCGAACTCGACAAACAAGATGACGGAGTGAGAAGGATGCTTAGAGATACTATGGTGACTATGCCACTTGGCCGAGGTATTAACGGAGATGCCTAAGTGCACTAAGTATCTTAAGGATGCCTCGTGGGAAGTAAGAAGTTAAGCTAAAGGAAATGGCGGAAGAGGTGCTAAGAGAAGAATGTTCAACGGTTTCACAAAGCGCTGCAATCAAGCTTAGGTGACTCTCGACGACCTTCAATCTCTTGCATGATTGAAGGCCACACGCTCCACAATGTTTTATGCGATTCAGGGCCTCTATCAATGTGATGCCATTGAACGCCTGCAAGAGTCTCAGTCTGGACAAAAGGCTAAAGGAGCGCCCGCCTCTCTTCGCTTGGACCGATCTAGCCGCTTAGCCGCCGGTTGTGTTAACAATGTCCTTATCCATGTTAAACATCTAGTTTTTCCAATTAATCGGGTCATACTGATTACCACCGATAAGCGAGATGCCCCCGATTCGGGCCGCCTTTCTTAAACACTTCGCCTCCACCATTGACTTCCAAATCGCCAAATCACTCAGAGTAGAGGACACCTCCGCCACCCTCGAAAGGAAAAGTTCTCATGAAGCTTCGAGCCAGAGATTTCATTCATCAAGCAATTTATGGAGATGAATCCGACTTTGAGGAAGAGCTCACGGAGATAGAGCTCTGATGTTATAACTCAACAACTTATGACACTGAGCCTATGAGTGAACGGAAAATCTGGGATATTCTGTGCATGAGCAAAGAATGATTTGAAGGAGCTCAACCAGCAGACTTTAACCTGCAGAGGAGGAAGTTTTAATGGGTAGTTGGGACTAAATAGATTTCTGAGAGAAACTACCAATTGGGAGTTGATGATTGGGAGCAAATTCATAAGAGCTTGAAGAAGAAGAACTTAAGAAGATGGTTAAGCATAAGAAAGAAAAATGTGTCGACTGGTGAAGATTCCTTTAGATGATGTCATTCAATACCTTTCAAGTTACACCTCGTGAAGATGAGGTGTTTTTCACCAACCGGTCCAAGCTCACAAGGAAAAAGGTGGTCCTTGAAATCTAGTATCGAACAACCACCGCCGACTTAGAGTTGAAACCACTCAAGCAAAGACCTAAAATACATCTTCCTTAAAGACGGTGATAAGTTGCCCTTGATCATCTCATCTAAACTCGAGCCGGAGCAAGAAGTGCACTTAATTAAAGTGCTTGAGAAACATATCCTCGCTCGATGGCGGTGGGTGATATCGAGGAATCACCTTGCACGTGTGCATGCATAAGATTCGAACGGAGGAAGGAGCGAAAAGGTCGACAACCTCAAAGGAGGCTGAATCCGCATACGCAGGAGGTTGTCAAAAAGGAGATTATCAAATGGCTTGACATGGGAATTATTTATGCCATAGCCGATAGTGAGTGGTCACCCCTTACTCTCAGTTGTGCCAAAGAAGGGAGGCATTACCGTGGAAAAGAACGGTGCCGGAAGAAGTTGCCTTACGCTTGTGGATCGGCACATAGAGTTTTGCATTGATTATCGCAGTTAAATGAAGTCACCTCTAAGGATCATTTCCTCGCCTTCATTGACCAACTTCTAGAAAGACCGAGTGGTCATAAGTATTATTGTTTCGATGGATATTCCGGTTATTTCCGTATAGCCATCGACTCTAATGACCAGTGAAAGACTACGCTTACGTGTCCATCGTGCACTTTTGCCTTTCAGAATTCCATTCGGCTTATGTAATGCACCACCACATTTCAACGGTGCATGTTAGCCATTTTTTATGGACTTGTGGAGAAATGTATGGAAGTCTTCATGGATGACTTCTCACCTATGGCATAGCTTTGATGAAATTTTAAAGAATCTAGATATGGTACTCCAACGCTGTGTTGAGAAAACTGGTGCTTAATTGGGAAAAGTGCCATTTTCTAGTCGGTTAGCGGATTGTTTTGGGACACAAGGTGTCCAAAGATGGTATTCAGGTGGATAAAGCTAAAGTAGAAGCCATTGAGAGAATGTCATACCCAAGACAAAGAAGGAGGTACGAGGATTTCGGGACATGTGGGCTTCTATCGGCGCTTTCATTAAAGACTTTTCGACGATAGCAAAGCCGTTATCCAACCCGCTAAAAGAGGAAGTGGAGTTCTTGTTTGATGATGGGTGTAAGAAAGCTTTTAATAGCTTAAAGGATAAGCCAACCAAAGGCCCCCATTTTAATCGCTACCGATCGACTAAACCTTTTGAATTAATGTGCGATGCCTCTAACTACGCAGCAAGGGCGCAGCTTCTAGGCGTAGAATTGACATAAATTTCAGGCCGATTTACTTATGCGAGCCGCACATTGAACCCGCTCAATGCAATTACGCCACTACCGAGAAGGAATTCTTGGCAATGCTTTTGCTATTGACAAATTCGTGGTTATATTTTAGGGTCCAAAGTGGTAGTATGGACGGATCACGCAAAGACTACGCTACCTTACGGGAAAAGCGCACGCTAAACCAAGGTTACTCGGATGGATTCTGATATCACAGGTGAATTTGACCTTGAAATTAAGGACAAGAAGGGTAGTGATAATGTTGTAGCCGACCACTTATCTCGCCAGTGAATGAGGGTGGCGAAGTCCCTAAGAGATAGGCATTGACTTTCCGACCGAGCAATTAATGAAGCTTGATACGCTTAGGTTGCAGTAGATGCCGATTACGCCAACTACTTAGCAAGTGGGCATTTAGAAGATATGACGATCAGAGAAGAAGAAATTTTTCAATGACTTAAAGTATCTCGTATGGGAGGATCCTTATCTGCTTAAAGTCCGCAAGGACGGGTTGCTTAGAAGGTGCGCCCGGAGCATGAACAATTGATATCTTGGAGCAATGTCATAGTGGTCCCACCGTGGACACTACGGAGCACCTAAGACACCACAAAAATCCTTCAAGCCGGTTTTTACCGCCTACCTTGTTTAAAGATGTCAAGCCTTTTGCAAAGGCCGTGATAAATGCCAAAGAGTAGGGAGACTCAAGAATAGGATGGAGATGCCTTTGAGGCCTATCTTGGAATGTGAAGTCTTTGACGCCTTGGGCATTGATTTTATGGGACCGCTCCATCATCGCGTGTCTCAACAAATATATTCTCGTCCGTGTGGACTACGCTTAAGTGGGTAGAGGCCATAGCCACCCAAACCAATGATCACAAAGTTGTAAAGAAATTCTTGCAAAAGAATATCTTT